>CAXHJY010000167.1:10000-30000 GCA_964016885.1 Eledone cirrhosa | reverse complement strand
ATCACTTTCATCCAGAAGGATAGACTCTACGGGAGTCTATCCATTCTCATGAAGGACAGAGACACAGCAGTGAAACTGTCCATCAAACCAATTACATCCACCGCATACACCTTCTACCCTACGTACATGGGTAGAAGGACACAAAAAATAAAAATCCACACCATCCTGTCGATTATGGACATATGGTGGGTTTTGACAGGTTTCCTGAACCTGCATGATGACACGCTGGTGTCCATGGGAAAGGCATCGGGTGACGCGTTCAGTGGAACGAGCCTCGAACTTGTAGTTCAAATGAGGCCCGAAAGGATCGCCCAGATCCCTGAACGCGTCATACTGGATGATCAAACTTTCATCAACATTATCGTTGAGAGTAGGCGGCCCTCGTGTTACCTCTGTGGAACAAGAGGTCACCTGAGGGCTGTCTGTCCCCAACTTAATAAGAAAACCTCAATCCTGCCTACACCACCAACAACTGCACAACCAACACAACCACCACTACAAAAACAACAACCACAGCTCAAACCAAAACAAAACAATGTCCAACCCATCCCCCCACTCAAAATAAAAAACAATTCCCAAAACACCCGCACCGCAAACACAACCAGAAAATATACCCCTCCCCTCCAACGCGGAAGATGACCCTCGTTCGTCGTCAGACGAGGAGGAGCACTTCCACACAATCAAAAGAAAAAAAAGAAAACACACCTCAGACACGCAAATGAAAACAACCCCTCCCCAAAACATAACACTGACACCAACACAAAAGAGCACACAACAACAGCAAACAAAAAACACCACACAAAAACAAAAACATGCATACACATACATAGACACAAGAAACAAAAACTGTTAAACATTGTATACAACAACAATTTAATAAAACCCCAAGGGCCTAACTTCACCCAGGCAGGGGATTTTCCCCACCTCAAAATGATTAAGGCCCCAGTGGTCACTTATAAAACTCTAAAAGACAACTTTAAAGAGGACGTGCCCCCCCCCCCCCTGCGTCGGGCCCATTAACCGCGTCCTCCTAAAAAACTACCCCACCCCCTCCCCAAACACCCACACAACTCCAAACATCCCAACCACACAACACACCGATGCCCCTATACTTCCACAAACCACCACCCCACCCAACAACCAATCCCCACCCTCATGGAAATTGTGCAGCCCGATACCCGGGACGCAGAGAGGTAAGTGTCTTTTCTCTTCACCACCAACATGGCTATGCTAAGAGTAGGCTGTCTAAATGCGCGTGGCCTGGGCTCAACTTGGAAGCAAGCAATGCTTCTAAATGACCTCAGGTCACAGCGTATAGATGTGATGGTTATTTGAGAGGCCCGGATCAGCAACGTGCGACAGCTGGCCCCCACCTTTGATGACTTTGAGATGCACGCATCTCTCTGTCAGCCCGGAGGTGGGGGTGGGGTGGTCGTTCTGCTGCAAAAAACATCTGGGTCTCGCAACACAGACGGTACATTTGGACCCGGAGGGTCGACTAGTGGTTCTGGACCTTGGCAGTGGTGAAGGCGGAGCGTTTAGGTTGGTAGCCGCCTACGGCCCTTTCGAGTCAATGCGGCCGGACTTCTTCCATCGTCTGGAGACTTTTCTAGGGACGTCCCGCTCCTTGCTATTAGTGGGGGACTGGAATGGTATCCTAGATGCACGCTGGGACTACGTAGGGGCCTGTCCCGATAGAGAGGGGTGTAATAGCCTCAAAGGGTTAATCGGTCGATTTGACCTGGCCGATAGATATCGACTAGATTTTCCGACTGCACCAACCTGGACTTGGGTAAATCGCAACGGATCATCTAGGTCGTACCTAGATAGGTTCTTAGTTAGAAATAAGGATAAGGACTTTTTAAGTTGTCCAAAAATGAGCATGGTTGGCTATTCAGACCACAAGTTTGTGAGCTGCATGGTCAACCTTGACAGAACGCATAGAAGGCTGCATCGTCCGAAGCAAAATACGTGCTCTGGGAAACGAGGGGACCAAAGCTGTTAGCTGGGCCCGCGTGACAGAAGCCAAAAGAGGGAGCAGATCCACTATCCGGTCTTTGCGAGACCAGGATGGACGGGTGATCCTTGAACCTAAGCAGATGTGCGAGGCTTTTCAAAAGCACTTTGCCGGATTGTTCGGAAGGGGCGGGGAGCCGGTTGGGGATGTGGACTTCGGTCCATACCTCGACGGCCTGCCGCGTCTCTCGGACAGGGAGGCGAAGTCCTGCGAGGAGCCGATTTCAGCCGCTGAGATAGAGGACGTGATGAGCCAATGCGGCAAACGCAAATCCCCGGGTCTCGATGGTCTTCCATACGAACTGTATCTAGCTATGCCGGACTTGTTCCCCGATCTCCTCGAGGCGGTCTACTGCAACTGGCGACAGAACGGGAGAATTCCCTGTGCTGTGACCAAGGGCGTAGTCACGTTAGTGAGGAAGGACGAGAACAAGGGGGACGATATAAATAATTTCAGGCCCATAACTCTGCTAAATACAGAGTTACAGATTTTGGCCAAGGTGCTAGCAAAGAGGTTGGCGCTTGTCGTGGGCAACCTGGTGGGAGATGCACAGACATATGCTATCCCGTCCAGGTCCATCCACGACAACCTCCACCTCATGCGATACATCATAGAGAGGGTTGGGAACGAACCCGGCTTTGGTGGAGCCCTGATCAACTTGGATCAATATAAGGCGTTCGATAGGGTCGACCATGGTTACCTGGATGCGGTGCTAGCGGCGGCAGGGTTCGGACCCGTTTCCAGGGACTGGATCAATGCCATGCACAGCAGCCGCATCTGCTCTAGGGTCAAGGTGAACGGCTACCTCTCGGAGCCGTTCGAAATCGCGCGGTCCATCCGACAAGGGTGCCCTCTCTCCTCCCTTCTGTATGTAATGACTCTAGAGCCACTGCTGCGGAAGTTGGAGTTGTTTCAGGGCATCCCGTTGGAACCGGGATTGCGGAAAGCGGTGTCGGCCTACGCCGGCGACGTAACAGTAATGATGTCGACGGCCTCGGAAATCGGGGCGATCGGCACCTTACTGGGGAGTACGAAAGGTTTACAGGGGCTAAGCTGAACCAGGACAAGTCGATCGGTCTGCAACTCGGCACGCGGAGGAGCAGATCGATGCCCTCCGATGGCGTCGTCGGGTGCTGGACGGAGGGCCCGGTGAAGTTGCTCGGGGTCTGGTTCGGACCAGACCTCCAGGTGGAGAAGAACTGGGGTGAGGTAACGAACAGGGTGTTTGCACTGACCCAGAAGTGGGCCGAGTGCAAACTGTCCCTGAAAGGTCGGGCGGAGGTGGCGAACACTTATATAGCGTCCGTCATCTACTACCGCCTGACCGTCGTGCCTTGCTCAAGGCAAACGCTCGCCAAAATGGAACGCGCACTCTTCCAATTCCTCTGGAAGAAGCGGGCTTCTATGGTGAGGAGATCCATCTGCTGTCAACACCCTTCGAAAGGAGGGCTGGAGATGCCGTGGCTAATGATACGTAAACACGCATTAAGGCTACGGCACCTCCAGGTATTCCTCACCGGTCAACCGGTGTGGGCCCCGTTTGTGAGGCGAGCCTTTCCCAGACTCGTCTCACTCACCGAGCTGCAATCCTGGGTCAAGCAAAGACCGAGAAAACTGGGCGCCTGGCACACCGAGTGTGCCCAGGCGCTCACGGCTCTCTGGCAGGCGGACCCGGCTGTCAGTGGAGAATCCACCTCGTCATTCTGTAGAGGGCTGGTGGTTAGCAGGTGCGACGACGCCCTCGGAGAAGCCCTAGGCATGGAGGAAGACGAACTGGCCAACCTGTTCGGTAGGACATTCAGCCCGGGACCCATGGATAACTTCCAGAGGTCCCTGGCCTGGCAGTGATACCGAGGGGCTCTGCCCGTTCGAGAAAGGCTCTACAGACACGGGCACCCGGGTAGGGACTCCTCGAAAAAGATCTGTCCCAGATGCGTATGCGACGAGGAAACCGTTGCACACGCATTGGTACACTGCTCGGGCATTGCCGATCTGTGGGGCTATGTCGAACAATTGCTGTCAAGGGTGGGACCGATCGGGTTGACCACCGAGTCTATTGTAACGATCAAGCCGCCTCCCCTCTTCAAAAACGAAGGAGAGGCGGTGTTTCTGTGCGTAATAGCCATGGCGAAAGAGGTTGTATGGTGAACGCGTCTGAAAGGACTAAGGTCAGACACCTTTCTCTCTGGTCAACAACTGGTCCGTTTCTTCCGATATCATTTCGGAAGAAGAATCAGGATGGAGAGAGAGGTGCTGCACCCCAGCCGTTTTTATGAAAGATGGGTGAAAGTGGCGAGAATGGCCCGTGTGAATGGGCGTTCACTCTACATCAGACTATAGGTGAGGAAGATGAAAGACCAAGGGAGCACCCCCTCTCTGTGCTCCTGAGGAGAAGGGTTGCACACTTTTTTTCGGGGGTGTGTGCGACCCCCCAAGGCGCCTCCTCCCTATTGAGGATTGTGTTATATTTTATTTTATTTTTATACTTTTATATCTTGTTATTGCCTCCTCCATATTGAGAACGCCTTTGCATGTAAACTCTCCCCTTTGTACTTGTCCCACTTTTGATGCCCTGGTGGCAAATAAAAAGAAAGTAATCTTATTTAAAACATAAGGAATTTACATCTATAAAAAGAAAATAAATTAATTTAATTGATAGGTATTTTTATATTGATAAATATCTGATCACTGTTGAAATATTTGAATTGATACTGCTGTTTTTAGAATCCTTCTCGCCATCATTCATTCTTAATGTATATATATTTCTTTATTTGCCACAAACGCGCACAAGATAAAGGGGAGAATACAAAGACATATGGCAGGGATTTTACATACAGTCGTGTAAAAAAAGGTTTTAACATTAAAATATAACAATCGAAATCTCAAATAGTGGGGAGGCGTTAAAAATGGGTTGCTTTATACCCCGTAGATAGAACAACCCTCAACTCCCATTCAATATAGGTGTCGGACTCCGCCAAAGGTTTGTACTGTCACGTCTCCTGTTCATAATCTTCATGAACAGGATTGACAAGCGCAGCCAGGTTGGAAGAAGTATCAAGACTGGCGAGTATAGGATCAGTTGGCTGGGATTTGTAGACGACATGGATTTAATTAACTCGTCAGAAGGTGATCTCCGACATGCTCTTGATAAGTTTGCTGCTGAGTGCAGAACGTTAGGAATGAAAATCAGTTACTTCTAAAACTGAGACACTCGCCCACTCAAGGAAGCCTACACAGTGCACTCTAAATGTGAGTGGAGTTCTACTGAAGCAGATGGAAAATTTCAGGTATTTCGGGGCCGTGTTCACAAGTGAACAGGAGGCTGAATTAAATGGAAGAATTGTAGGAGCTTGTGTAGTAACGCGCCAGCTTTAGCATTTGGTAATCAGAAGGGAGGTAAGCCAAACTCGCTATCTTTAATTCGGTATTCGTGCAAACCCTTACCCTGGTCATGAATCTTGAGTAATGATCGAAAGAATATGATCACGAATACAAGCGGCCAAAATGGATAGAGTGTGTAGCTCGGAGATCAGAGAGTCGCTCCAGATAGAACTGCTACTTCTCCGAATTGAGAGATCAAAGCTCCGATACTATGGATATGTGGTTAGGATGCGTCAGGAAATAATCGCTGGACAGATATTATGACCAAAACCTATTGGCGGGAGATGGTTAGATAACATCCATGAGATTGGCTGGTCTCGCTTAGGGATCCAGCCACATCAGTTGGAGGCGGCTGCTTATGACAAGACCTGCTGGAAGGCATGCTTGAGAACTCTGCTCACACGACCCTCCCAGGAATAAGTGGAAGAAGAAGAAGAATTTATTTATGACTCTAGGGTAGGAATTTAAAAGACTTAGTTCAATTTGTCAGGATTTGAACTCTGAATGGAAATGGATGCAACTAAAACAATGGAAGACATTTAATTAAGTACAATGTGGTTTCTGACACTCCAGACAGTCTGTAGCTACAAAACAAAATGAAAAGAACAGAAACGTTTGATGTATACTCAACCACCCATACCACCACTAATCTGGTAACGTAATCAGAAGAGATATTTGACCAAAATATCTCGCTGATTACGTTAAAAATATAAGCCAAAATGGTGGACGATTGAAAACACAAGACATTTTCTCTACATATATGGTCAATATGTGAATGCATTCTGCACAGTTATAGCCAGTTATATTAGAAAGATATTTATCATACAATTGATTATATTTTTTGTATGACCTTGAAGCTCGCCAGGTTTATTATCTGAATAATTGGTTTAAAAAAGCAAAACATTGACCTAATCTAAAATTTGAAATAATAAACAAATATATATATTCTGTATAATAATCACTGAACTTCCTAGTTTGAGTAGCTTTTGAAATAGACCATTTAATCACCCAAGCAATCAGCCAGTGAAACCAAAGAAACAAACACTAGGAAGAATGATAATTAATTTTCTACAGGTTGCATTAGTTTGGAAATGTGGATTGCTGGTAGGGGTGCATGAGAGTACACACAAGATGAAAGAGTCGATTACCCGATTCAAAGTATTGTTTATCCTCTCCAAAATAGAAGAATATGATGGTGAGGGATAGCTGGAACGCGATCATAGATGCCCGGCCTAGAGCTAAACGACAAAAATAGACGAACATAATTTCTTAGTGGTTGTTGATTAGCTCTCAAAATAATAATTACTTTTGTGAATCGACCTTTACCAACAAAGGAGCTTCTATACAGACACACGATATGCTAGAAACAGCAGCTAAACCTCCGTCGAATCACACTTTACCGTCTTAGAAAGAAGAAAAATAGTAAGGAAAAAACACATTGGACAATACAGTTCCCGATATAAAGAAATACGGAATGGCCGCGGTTGGAATATCTTTGATCATAGATCTTCTCGTTTAGGGTTAACCTGTGGTTAAAACAAGTTCTTATTCTATCAACCCTGGAGAGATGAGAGGCAAAGTCAATCTCGGAAGAGTACCTGAACTAAGAAAAAAATGAGGAAGAAAACCAAATACTGTATGGTGTGCGCATGCGTGTAGTATATGTATGTATAAATGTCTATTAATGTTTATGGCATAACACCGGATTGCTTCAGAGCAGCAGACATTTTCCAGACAAAGATAGAAAATGAGGAAGAGTCAATTCCAGTACTGGTCTTATAATTTATTTGTCGATCTCAAAAGGATGAAAAGACTTCGGTGAAATTTGAGCCGGAACAAATGTCGCAATGCACTGTATCCGACATCCTAATGCCCATGCCGATTCACCGCCTCACACACACACACACATATATATATATATATATATATATATATATATATCAAACACACACACAGACACATACATATTTGGTCAGTTTAGTTGTAGTGATTAACCAAATTAGTTTAGCTCTTATTGTCAACCAAGATATAAAAAAAAAACTTCGATATGCGGTAAATATAACATTTACATAAATTGTAGCGCATATACAAATAGATGTGTATTTTGGTAGTTTGGGAGAAAAATATAATTATTGAGTGAGGTGGATATGCTTACCCTCCCTCCCCAGTTTATATATTATTTGCAAGGGAGTATTTGGGTGGCAGCAACCTATTTGACTTGAAAAGTTAAGAAACCATATGAGAGAGAGAAAGAGAGAGAGAGAATGAGAGACAGAGTGAGAGTGAGAGACAGAGAGAGAGTGAGTGAGAGAGAGACAGAGAGAGAGAGACAGAGAGAGAAAGAGAGAGAGTGAGAGAGAGACAGAGAGAGAGAGAGAGACAGAGAGAGAAAGAGAGAGAGTGAGAGAGACAGAGAGAAAGAGAGAGTGAGAGAGAAAGAGAGAGTGAGAGAGACAGAGAAAGAGAGAGAGATAGAGAAAGAGAGAGAGAGAAAGGGAGAGAGAGAAAGAGAGAAAGAGAGAAAGAGAGAGAGAGAGAAAGAGAGAGAGAAAGTTATCCCACTGATCCATCGTTCCGTCTCCGTATAGCATTTTAAATATAACTATTTCTTGTATTTCTTGCCTTGGGGATCAGGCTTCAGTTTTATATGAGAGACATGTTAATTTGGCAGTATCGGTAGAGAGTCGGACGCCATGCTTTGCAGCATAGTTACGTCCCTTTACGATCTGAGTTCAAATCCCGCCGATTTTAACTTTGCCTTTCATCCTTACGGGGTCGATAAAATAAAGTACCAGTAATGTACTGGGTAATTGCTGGCCTTGTGCCAAAAGTAGAAACAGTTAATGTATTATTGATATAAAGGTCATAATTCGCGGAGAGAAGAAGAAGGAGCAGCACATGTCTCAAGCCCTTACTCCATTTATGGAAGTAATAAAATATTGAATTGAATGTTAAGGAAGGAGGGGGTTTCTTGCGCGCTCGCACACACACACACACATATATATAATTGTTTCTACCTTTTGGCACAAGGCCAGCTATTATCCCAGTACATTACTGGTACTTTATCGACCCCGTAAAGATGAAAGGCAAAGCTCTAACCTCGGCGGGATTTGAACTCAGATCATAAAGGGAGGTAACTATGCTTTAAAACATGGCGTCCGACCCTCTACCGATACTGCCAATCCACGTAGGAAGGAAGGTGGTTGATTTGGCAAAGTTATTAAGCGCTGAATATTTGTTTATTGTCTCTGTATTAGGTGTTCAAATTCCGTCGAGGTCCACTTTGTTTTTCATTCTTTCAGAGAGTGATAAAAAAAGTACCACTCCAGTGCTGGTGCGGTTCTTTTTTCTTCCAGCTATCACATCCTGGATGTCCCACTGGATCAAAGGAGGGAGGTTTAAAGGATTGACCGTATTTTCTCGTGACTGCATGGGCACTTGGAACGATTGCAAGTGACGGGTGTAGCAGATATATTTTTTTTAATTGGGAAGGACATGCACAGCGCTTAATGTTCGAGTTGTAAGTTATTCGATTAAAGTAAACACGTCTCTTATGTGTTGTCTGCATAGAACAGCAGTATCCAGACATTTCAGGGTTTGCTATCATTGTCATGATCATCATCATCTCTGTTATGAATGTATCAGAGCCAGAAAAAGTACTTTAGATACTATGAATTGTTGCTTTTCCACAAGGAAACACCTTATAGTAGAGTAATGAGATTGTACATATGCTTTACACACACGTTCGCACATACACAAAATATGTATGTACCTTACCTATCTTTCGCTGTTAAAAAATACCTGTCTGATATACTAATAGTGGTTTATCAATTTGGTACGAGGCTAGCAATTTTGAAGGAAGGGGGAAAGTCGGTTAAATCGACCCCATTATTCGAGTGATATTTTATTTTATTGACTTCGGAAGGATGAAAGTCAATGTTGATATCGAGGGGCTTTAAACTCGGAACGTAAACAACCATTACAAATGCTGCTAGGCATTTTGCCCGACGCTCTAACGATTTTGCCACTCCACAAACGAACTAACAATACTAACCTACCAGTATGTATGTAGTGTTGCTGCTGTCAGTCTCATCGAACGTCACTACAACAACCTCTGAACTCGATAACTATATCAACTATCCCTCTGCTTCTCTGAACTTGATAATTATATCAGCTAACTCACTGACTTCTGAATTTCGGCCATCCGCCTCTTGTTTGTTCAACCTTCATGTTATTTCCTAGACAGCGACTTAAGAGTAAATTCCCAACATTCTGTGTTAAAGTTGCATCCTTATAGAACTCCCTTCTCAGAAGCGGACAGGGTCTTAAAATTGACCCGGACATCCGTCAGATATATCGGCACACTGTTCCTTAACACTTAACATCCTGTAATGATTTAGCATAAGATATTTATAAATAATTTGTTAATTTATATGTTTATAATAGCTTTACTAGTGGGTATATCGATGCAGTATTCGATTAAATACTTAAATTGTTTTATGTGATCCAGCTTAAAATCACCAAACTGATTGATCATTAACCACATTAATTGAACCTTTTTCAATTGACACTCACCATCTCTTTGTCTAGAAAAGGGTTCTTAGATTACAATTTATTTATTGTCTCTACACTCCCAATTCAACACCGATCCTGTACATCTTTGGTTCAAATCATTGACGCCATGACCACCTAGTCTTTTGTTTGTTTGTTTTTTAGACAGTGTATCTAGGACTACATTTTCCCAAACTGTTCTTTCTTATCTTTTTAAAGAGGAAATTTGGCTGATTGCTATATTTAGCAGGGCGAACGGCCACATCGAAGCCCTGACGTAGGCTCAACAATATATATAGGATATCCGTAGATGTAAGGCAAAGGTAAAACGTGCTCAATCTAGTACAAGAGAGCTTATTTAGTTTGTTTTTTCAATTCATTTTCATCATTCATAATTTCTCATTCTATCTTCTGATGAAGGACTAGCGTCCGAAACGTTAAGACTCTTTTCCTTCTATATCAAGCGTAAAACTAATAATATATTTCTTCGTTGTACTGTGTCATTTGCTTTGTTAGTTTTGTGTCTTTTTTTCACACACACACACACACACACACACACACACACACACACACACACACACACACACACACACTATTTATATATATATATATATATATATATAAAAGGTAGACAGAAATAACGCAATCGGTACAGTATATGGAAGGGGTATATTAGGTTAACGCTTGATATAGCAGGAAGAGGGTCTTAACGTTTCGGACGCTAATCCGTAATCAGAAGAAAGAATGAGAAATAAGATAGATTGAGGGGACGGGCGGGATGGAATTTGAAAAAAATTTCTTTAGATAAAAATAACAGGTCCATATATATAAAGGCGAATTAGCAAAGTCGGTAGAACGTCGGCTAGACTGCTTCGCTGTTTTCATTCCGGTTCTCTGTGCTTTGAGTTTAAATCCCACCGTGGTCAACTATTCTTTTCATCATTTCGAGGGCGATAAATAAGGTACCAGTTCAGTACTAGGGGCGATTTTCCCTCTACATCACTTCCTTTCTGCAGCACATATCCTCTCTCTGAAGGAAATCGGTAATGCTCAGATCTAGAAAGAGATGGATTCCACCAGGTTTAAATGCTCAAGACACGCTGTTTATCTCTGCGGCGCCCCTACGATTCATTCAGAAGTTAAGGGCATGGTATGTATGTACGAACAAACACACACAATCATTATGAAGGCACATGGCTTAGTGGTTAGTGGTTAGAGCATTAGGCTTGCAATCGAAAAGTTGTGAGTTCAATTCTCGGACCGGGTCATGTGTTGTTTTCTTGAGCAAGACACTTTATTTCACGTTGCTCCAGTTTACTCAGCTGTAGAAATGAGATGATAGGACTGGGGGTCCCTATCATTAAATTACCCAAGACACCTCCAACGAGATATACCTTGAAGGAAGCCAACTAAACCTGCATAGGTGTGAGCTGTCACACACACAATCATTATCACCCCAATCGTTGTTACTGTTATTGTATTATTAAGCACGAAGGCGATGAATTGGCAGTATCGGTAGAGGGTCGGACGCCATGCTTTCCAGCATAGTTGCGTCCCTTTACGGTCTGAGTTCAAATCCCGTCGAGGTTAACTTTGCCTTTCATCCTTACGGGGTCGATAAAATAAAGTATCAGTAATGTATTGGGTAATTGATGGCCTTGTGCCAAAAGCAGAAAAAATTATTAAGCACGAATAATTGAAATTTTCAACGCATTTGTTAAAGTTACGGATTGCTGTTTCTGGCGTGATGGGCGAGGTATGGATTGGTAGTCGCTTATGGGGGTGAGGTTAGGGTAGTTGATTATGTTGATGCATGGGTGGAAATGTGTGGATTGCGGTTTAGTAGGTTTTAAAATAGAGTAAAAGAAACAAAGAATTATATATGTGTATGCGCGTATGTACACACACATCCGCATTATATATATATATATATATATATATATATATATATATATATATATATATATATATGTGTGTATATAAATAAATATAAAGAAAAGCCCGTAAAACATCACCTGATGATTTTATTAACGGAAAGTACATCTTGCAGGCAGAAAAAAAGCACGGCTTGCCAACCAAAGAGTATTATACCCATTATAGAGCGCGGGCGTGTGAAGACCCACTCAACAACCACCATATACAACCCCCTCCGTCTATCTCTGAATGTGGCGTTCTCTCGTTTTTATTCCACGGCAGCAAGTTGCAATTAACTAGAGAGAAGGTGTATCAGCAGGTAGTCGGTCTTTTTCCAATACATACGCCTATATATCTTGCTAATTCCAAGGCGAAACGGTGATGACTCATGTAATCAGTGCTTATTGGCTGAAAAAAGAATCACGAAACAACAGCAGCAATAAGAAGAAGAGAGTGAGAGAAAGGAAGTAAAATAAAGTTTGAAATCATGCGATAGGCATTGCGAAGATAAATACTACCAACTAGTTTTCCCTTGTTTTATATTATATGTATTAAGTGGATATATCTATGCTCATTATGTTACAGTTTTTGTTATAAGCATATATAATTAATTTCTTACACTGGCACAAAGCCACACGTTCTGCAGAATAGTATAGTCGATTATATCAACCCCAATGCTTCACTGGTACTATATTTAATCGACTCCGGAAAAACGAAAAACAAAGTTGACCTCGGCAAGATTTGAATTCAAAACGTAACTAAACATTGCAGGCATTTTGTTTGATGCTCTTATAGATTTGCTACCCGTGTTCATGGATGGTGTGTGTAGTCTGAATTAGTTCGGAGTTTTGGTACCCCTTTCGCAGTGTCTTCAAAACCAGACAGACACACATACACACATATATATATTCTACATATGTAATATAGTGGGTTGAAAAACTCCGCTCAATTGTTGGTTTCAAAGTCCAGATCAACTCCAATCTGCATTGTCAAGATTGTAACAAAAATCCGAGCAACTGATCTCATAGGAGTTATCTCCCTTGCTTGTTTTTAGATTTTAATCACCACTAGAGGAAACTTTTGTCTTTTGTTTATTTAATCGAAGTTTTTCAAATCCTTATATCATCGCCCATTGCATCAATCCTAGTAGTTAACAGATATTTATAACTATCTGTGTCAATAAAATAACTAAGTCGCCCGAGAAGTAGGAGAAACTGACTATAGCTCAATAGGGCACACTCAGACCAAACTATTGTAAGGATGAAGACAATTCTGACAAAGTTCGATTCTAAAAGTTAGAGATAGATTTTATGGAAAATACAACATAAAACTAAAGGGTTGTCTGTACTATTTTGCCTTATGACAGAATCGGTAGCCTTCCAGTCTGGAAGAGCTACGCATCTCCATTGCACTCAGAGAGGGAGCCAATGTCTGTGGGGGACTGAAATGTTTAATTCTATATTTTCATGTGAAATAAGTAATATATGGCGTATGTATATAGCTATGGCATATGTATATAGCTATGGCGTATGTATATAGCTATGGCGTATGTATATAGCTATGGCGTATGTATATAGCTATGGCGTATGTATATAGCTATGGCATTTGTGTTTGTAATTTCAAGCTCTCTATAGTGTCAGCATATTTGTTTGGGAAAAATGTGAACTTTGCTATTATTTAATTTCACGAACAACATTTATTTTGATATAATAAAATCATTAAATGTTACATCAGAACAATTGATATGAGAGAAAATAGGAGTCGTTGGTTCCCTGCCTTATCCAAGAACATCACTGCAAGTAAGTAAAAAACAAAAAACAAAAAACAAAAAACAAAAAACAAAAAACAAAAAAAAAATAGGTATGACCAGCAATTGAATCAGGGCCACGTATTTCATTCCGTTGAAACTTAACCATATAATTAATTGTATACTAAATATGGGGAACACACACATATCACAGTGGTAAGGAGCTCTCGGGAGAGCTGGTCGGCAGGTCTTTAGAGAAGAACCCCCTTCTCAAGCAATTGTTTCAGCCCTTAACTTCTCGACGTTGTTGTCATTAAAACTTAGCGTCCCGTTACAACAGTTAAGTAGACCTTAGAAATAACATATAGAATCATCAGAACACCTGACTAATAAAATGACAAGTCAGTCAATCATATTGGTGGCTTCCCCCCAGCCCCGGCGGACAGAATGGAGAAGGCGTTTCCCCAGAGGATGACAAGGGAGATGCGCTGGAAAAGCAATTCCAGCTCGCGACGCTCACACCTGCGGTTGGCCAGCTCAGCGCCTATGGTAGTGAGTAGGGAGGTAGCCCTAGGGCTGAGGACACCAAAAGTCTCCACTGCCAAGGGTACAACCGCAAACCTGTCGGAGAGCGACCGGTATTTGAAGAGTTTGGCCTCCTCAGCCCGACGTGCAGCAGAACCTGGGTTAGTCGCAGACTGCACTAGGTTGCGGCTGGAGAAAAACGTTTATATTTTTCCAGTTATGATATCTAAACTATAATAAAGTAAGGAGTGCGGTAATGCACCCAGAATATATATTTTTTATCCCGTTTGTAAAATAAGTTGGATTACTTTGAATAAATAATGAATGAATATTACATAATTTATCTACTAAATTTCGTGGCTGTTCATTAAATATATTTTATTACTTATTTAAAGATTCACGTCTTTAAAAATTTCAAATGTTAACACTTCCGGTTAGCGATCGATTAAATAAACATTCATATATTTCCGTCACTAATTTTCTCCTAATGCAGTTTATATATAACTAGCAGCTGAGCCCGGTTGCACCCGGGGCCACTTTTTATTAAGTTAATAATTTGAAAAATATTATTGCAAGTTTATTATAAAGAAGCAGTTTCATGAAAAAAAATAGAAATATGCACTTGGGGCTGGACGGCGTACAATGAGAAGTGGAGCGACGTGAAAAACGTTGTTTATTAACAGCGAAATAGCAATGTCGATGATATGCAAGTTTGAAAATGCAGATTATGCATATCATCGACGTTGCTATTTCGCTGTTAATAAACAACGCTTTTCACGTCGCTCCACTTCTCATTGTACGCCGTCCAGCCCCAAGTGCATATTTCTATTTTTTTTTCCTGAAACTGCTTCTTTATAATAAACTTTCAATAAGATTTTTCAAAAACAGCGAAAGAACGTTGTGTTTGATATGTTATGAAAAAATTGATGAGTTTTAAAATTTGTATGAAATTGTAAATAAGACAATGAATATTGAAAGCGACTACGGAAAATAACTCATCCAAGTATTAGAACAGGGGGAAATAACTCACCGGAAGCGATAGTATATAGACCGTTTGGGGGCCCTAGGGACCACATTTTTCAAGTTAAAGATTTGAAACCTCGTCTATTTGCTTCCTTGGCACTTTTTACATAGATGTGTAAATTTTCATGTCCGTCCGAGCCACGTCTACTGCCATTTAACCGTGCACAACTGAATTTCAACCACCACTCATTTCACAAATATATATTAGATATCGTCTTTTTTTTTAATGTATCATGAATTACGTTACTGATTACATAAGACAGTGTAACGCAGTCTTCGTTCAATTTCTGTGTATATTGTCAATTACGATTTTATTTGATGTATCATATCTACATGTATATATACTTGTGTATAATATCAATATGCACATTACACATGCTAGTAGAAAACCACACGAAGGGTGGTTTTTCTGCTAGTTGTTATAATGTTTGAATGCATTTATTTGAGAATGACTGTTCCTACATTTTTGTATATTTTATCATGTCTCTGAAGATACAGGATTAAGTGTAATTAAGAGTTAAACGGTAAATTCCCTGAGTTAATACTCAGATTATAATATATAGACATATCTCTATATTTTAATAATGGAGCTTACGTGAATCTCTTACCACCTTTTTTACTTTTTTTCCTATGTTAAAGCATATGTAAGACAAATAAAATGTCTTAAAATTCTTCAGCTTACTTGTCTATATATATATATAAGAGGTTGGAACAACGGAGTTTGGAATATATATATATATATATATATATATATATATATATATATATATATATATATATATATTCCAAACTCCGTTGTTCCAACCTCTTCTCTCTCTCTGAACTCTCCATTTCCTGAAGAAGGACTTATGTCCGATACGTGGAAACCATCGTTTACTTTTTCCCCAAGCGTGAAACAAATAAGACTTTGTATTTTTACATCTCTGTGTTTGCCTTGTCTATTCTTGAACTAATATATATATATATATATATATATAAATAAAGTAACAGGTTGATTATATGGATGTATGTATGACAAACACTCCGTCGGTTCGTATCAACAATAGTGAAATTGAAAACTAATTACGCACAAAGAAACAGTAGCAAAACGGACAAACGAAAAAAACCTCACTAACCAACTCTCTGGTAGGTGTCAACACGATTTCAAGTACATACACTTGCACATACACACATACCTACATATATACGCAAAAAAAAAACAAAAAAAAACATCGTTATGGATATAGGGAAATCATATACAATAAGTGTAATAAACATATATTTAATCTCTTTATGAAAATAAAACCTGTGGATAAACCGCAGGGGCTTCGGCAGTCGAGAGCAAGTTTCGTTCAACTAGTTTCATATTTCTTAATACTTATCAACAGTCGCTTACCTCACCTCTCAAATTTCTGAAGTTAAGAAGAATATCTTTTTCTGAAAACGCAAACTTACTGTTGTTGATGTAGAAATATACATATTGGTATAATGTTGACGACCCGGATTTATTAACAACAGTACAACACACCGTGGTTATGAATAAATACACGGGAATTATCTACAATGTGTTTGATAAATATGTCTAATTCCGTGGTGAAATTATAATCTGAGGACAAGCTGCAAGGGCTTCGACAGCGAAAGGTAGGATCATCTGACTAGTTTCGTATTTCATAATACTCAGATAATTTATACCACTTGTGCCAAAGTTAAAGAAAATATCTATGTTCTTACGAAAAATATAAATAAACTATTCCAGGCGAGGGAAAATTTACATAATGCTACAAAGTTGACAGTCTTATATGTTATCCACATTCAAAAGAACGCTGTGTTATCAAATCTGCGTCTCCACAGTCAGAGGACTTTCGGTTGCTGAAGCCCGGTCTAAACCAGTGGTTATATTTTCACAGCGACTATGCACACACACATTACATTTATATAAGTAGAGAAAAGTTTTTCTTTCAAACATTATATCAAAAATATGACTGCGCTCCTGTTTGATAATTTTATTTTTCGTTTGAGTTCTTTATGCTTAGTTTTGGGATAGCAGAGTTCCTAAATCCATGCATGTATGAAGGTTTTGAAACCTTCATATCTCCATCAACCATGCCCATATTCGGCACTTTCTCGTCGGTTAATCATGCACTTACAAGTACATAAAAAAGGGACTCTATTAGTCGCTAACACTACAATTCTATATAGAATTCCACACAAAACAAGGCGAACAAGACAAGAGTTCTTCGACAGGGAAGAAGGAAAAATAAAATATAGAGACAATACTAATTAAACAATAAGGTTTTATGTCTGAGGTTAACTTAAAACAAAACTAATAAACGTTAAAAACGTTCCTTTCAACTGTGAACAGAGAGTGTAACAAGTACACAATGATAACGTCTGGTGAAGTTGAGAGCACGTCTTGACATCTTTCATGGTCACAGAAAAAAGGACAGCAACAGGAAATACATATAGCAGGGACAATCCTAGCATGGAGTGAAGATGATAGAGACAGGCCATGTCTAACAGATTAGACTGCAGGCAAAGGGGAGAGAGGAAGAGAGAGTGAGGTGGAAGGAGGAGGAGAGAAAAAGAGAAGTCTAATCTGCCACTCGTGGAATGCCCCTCCCACCTTCACTTTGTTGGGAATTTCCTTGCTATCTTCATTTTCTGCTATTTTCTTATGTGCTTGTGACCACGAAAGTGGCGAGACGTGCTTTCTTCTTCACCAGATGTAACTCTTATGTATCTTTAGTCGTTATCATTATGCACCTCTGTTACATTCTCTGTCAGTTGAAAGACTTTAACGTTGATGTTAAA
This sequence comes from Eledone cirrhosa, assembly GCA_964016885.1. Classification (NCBI taxonomy): domain Eukaryota; kingdom Metazoa; phylum Mollusca; class Cephalopoda; order Octopoda; family Eledonidae; genus Eledone; species Eledone cirrhosa. The sequence goes on along the minus strand of CAXHJY010000167.1, from coordinate 12,052 downwards.
TGTTTTTGCGGTTTTGTTCGTATGGCGCAGCCTCTTTACCGCCGCGCCCTAGGCCCAGAACCCATTCACCTTACTCCTCCACCACCTTATGTGACACTAGAGTCCTTGCCATTTTCCACCTTTTCCGTGTTTTTTTATATTTTCCTATTTTACATTCTATTCTTCTCAATCTAAATTTTCTTTTTTTCTTTTTCTATTAAACTGCATTTACATGATATATTCCATAAATAAATTATTATTATCAGTTTATTCGTGTGGTTTTACGTCTATTAGTTTGGTTTTAAGTTAACCTCATACATCGGTCGGTCTCCGACAGGTTTGCGGTCGTGCCCCTAGCAGTGGAGACTTCTGGTGTCCTTGACCTTAGGGCTACCTCCCTACATGCCACCATAGGCACTGAGCCGGATAGCCGCAGGTGTGAGCCTCGCGAGATGGAATGGCTCTTCCAGCGCATCTCCCTTACCATCCTCCGAGGAAACGCCTTCTCCATTCTGTCCACCGGGGCCGTGGGGCGGCCAGCACGTGGGACACCATTTGCTCATAATACAGAAAGGTGGGGAGGGCGAGAGAGACGGAGGCGATGACAGTGGGAGTTCAGCTTTACCGTGTTCGGACCTGGTGTGCAGTGTCAGTTGTCCGTAGGGAGGTAGTGGTTTGTACTTAGCGGAGGTTTTTAGAACCTTGTGTTTGCGATTCCTCTATGTATTATATTGAACATAAAACCTTATTGTTTAACTGTTATTGTCTATATCATTTATTTTCCCTCCTTCCCCGTCGTAAGACTCATGTCTTTTTCTTACTTTTTTTATTATTATTTTCCTCTCGTATTTCTTTCGAGCCATGTCTTTTGCTTGTTTTTTTGTACTTCTCCCTGGGGACTATTTCATAAAAATGGGCCGAATGCATCAAAGAACCGAAACTGTTTTTGATCCTGATAACTGGGATATACTTATCTGTCCCGCTGTGCGGCACCCTGAGCAAGTATTTTCTACTATAACTTCGGGTTGATCAATGCCTTGTGAGTGAAATTCGGTAAACGGAAACTAAAGAAGTTCGTCATACTATACATATATAGCAATAATAAATGTGAAGACTAAAATCCGAAGAGGGCTCTATAAGGATTATATATATAATATATATATATAAGTCCGTAGAGCAAATATTTATTATAAGAACAGATTAAAGTTTAATCAAAGAATCACTGCTTTCACCCTTAACAGGATCTTCTTAGCTTAAACTTCAATCTGTTCTTATAATATAATATAATATAAATATATATATGTATGTGTGCGTGTGGCCGTGTTTACATTTCTGTTTGTGTCTATGTTTATGAAATGTAACTTAGCGGCTAAACGAAAAAGAGACCAGTAAAATACGTATCAGACTTGAAGAAATAAGTATTGGTATCGATATGATCAAGATCAACTAAATCAATGTGGTATCCCAGTATGGCCGCAGTTTAATGATTGAAACCAGTAAAAGAAAAATGTCTTATACGACTCTAATCTCTCTGTGTAATCCATCTACGCTGTACAGGCTGTACCATACGTTTGGTCTGAAAGACGACGTAGAAATAACCCTCTCCCCCATCTCATCTAGTTTCTTAACAGCAGAAAACTGCAACCAGACTGGCCTCAAGTCTCTCTTCATTACATCTCTATTTGATGTTTCTAGTGCGCTCTCAAATCGTCTAAACTCATTTAATTATCTCCAACCCCTCATTGAAGATATTTCACTCCCTTTACCTCCTTGTAACAATCATATCCTTCGTCTCATCAATGCTAGCAACTCCTTTTAAAAAAGAGGAAATATTGGATAATGTGATACGAGATATATTATTTTTCTGAAATAATTGAATTCAGAATGGAAAGGGCCGTAACTATGCGTGAAAGCATGGCGTCCGACCCTCTATCGATACTGCCAATCCATCGAAATAATGTAAGAAAAGTGGAATGATTACGGCTGAAATGGCTTTGGTCGTGGACCTGCTCGGTTTAAGTGTTGCTCAACCAAGGCTGACACGAACCATACTTCCCCTCTTGGATCTCTTCT
>CAXHJY010000166.1:30000-33624 GCA_964016885.1 Eledone cirrhosa | reverse complement strand
TGTTATTGCTGTTTTACATTTGGATTGGCAGTAGAATCGGTAGAGTGTCGGACGATATTCTTTTTGTCACATAGTTTTATCTGTTTAGTTTCTGAGTTCAAATCCTAGCTAGATTAGCTTTGCCTTTCATCTTTACGGAGGTCGATAAATACATGCACATATATATATATATATATATGTGCATGTATATATATATATATATTTGCATGTATATATATATATATATATATATATATATATATATATATATATATATATATATATATATATATATATGTGCATGTATACATATATATATATATATATGTACATGCACATATATATATATATATATATATATACATACATGTACATATATATATATATATATATATACATGCACATATATATATATATATATATATATACATGCACATATATATATATATATATATATATACATGCACATATATATATATATATATATGTGCATGTATATATATATATATATATATATATATATATGTGCATGTATATATATATATATATATGTACATGTATGTATATATATATATATAAATATATATATACATGCACATATATATATATATATACATGCACACATATATATATATATACCAGTAATGTACTGGTGTTCATTTAATCGCCTTTCCCAATCTCCCCCACCTACAAAAAAAGTTCTGGTCTTCAGCCTAAATCAGAAACCTTTATTACGGTACCTTACGTTTTGAGTTCAAATCCCGCCGAGGTCAACTTTGCCTTTCATCCTTACGGGGTCAATAAAATAAAGTACCAGTAATGTACTGCGTAATTGCTGGCCTTGTGCCAAAAGTAGAAACAGTTATTATAGTAGATGTTGTTGTAATTGTTCTGTGTTTATGTTGTTGTTGTTGATGTTATTGTTTGTTGTTGATGTTGTTTATGTTGGTGCTGTTGTGGTTGTTGTTGTTTATGTTGTTGTTGTTGTTGTTGACAATGTTTACTATAATAAACAATTAGCTTTGTTGTTTGTTTTGCTTTGTTTTTTTTATATTCTCGTGTTTGTTTCTCATTTGCATATATTTACATATATTTACATTTATTTATTTATTTATTTATTTATTTATTTCAACACATCTCTCGGTAGTTATTACATTAGCTGTGATGATGGTTGTGATGGTTTGGATGGTGATGGTGGTGATGGTTTGGATGGTGATGATGGTGGTGATGGTTGTGATGATGGTGGTGGTGGTTGTGATGGTTTGGATGGTGATGGTGGTGATGATGGTGGTGATGGTTTGGATGGTGATGATGGTGGTGATGGTTGTGATGATGGTGGTGGTGGTTGTGATGGTTTGGATGGTGATGGTGATGATGATGATGGTTGTGATCGTGATGATGATGGTTGTGATGGTTTGGATGATGATGGTTGTGGTGGTGATGGTGATGATGGTTGTGATGGTTTGGATGGTGATGATGGTGGTGATGGTTGTGATGATGGTGGTGGTGGTTGTGATGATGGTGGTGGTGGTTGTGATGATGGTGGTGGTGGTTGTGATGATGGTGGTGATGGTAGTGGTGGTGGTGGTGGTGGCAGTGATTCTAGGGATCACAAATCCCACCGAGGTTAACTTTGCCTTCTGTCCTTACGGGGGGTCAACAAAATAAAGTACCAGGAATACACTGGGGTAATTGCTGGCCTTGTGCCAAACGTAGAAACAATTATTATGATAACGATGGTGATGATGATATTGGCGATGGTGATGATGGTGATAGTAGTTGTGGTGGTAGTGGTGGTGATGATGGTGATAGTAGTTGTGGTGGTAGTGGTGGTGATGATGGGGTGATGATAGTGGTGAGGATAGTTATGGTTGTAGTGATGGTGGTGGGGATTCTAGGTGTAACGATGAGGATAATGATGGTGCTGGTGGTGGTGGTGGTGGTGGTGGTGGTGGTGATTCTAGGGATGGTGATGATAATGACGATGATGATGATGATGATGTTGGTGACGGTGCTAATGATAATGATAATGATGGTGATGATGATGATATTGGTGACAGTAATGTTAGTGAGGACTAGGATAAGGACAATAATGGTGCCGATGACGGTGCCGATGACGGTGCCGATGACGACGATGGCGATTGTGATCGATGATTACGATTGATGACGTAATGATGGAAATAATGATTGTAATTACAATGAGGATAAAATGGATTAATTATGTTGATAATGACGTTCATGATGATGATGATGATGATGGTAGTGATAGTAGAGCTGATGATGATGGAGGTGGTGGTGGTGTTGATGGAGGTGGTGGTAGAGGTGGTAGTAGGGCTGATGATGATGATGGAGGTGGTGGTAGTGGTGGTAGTAGGGCTGATGATGATGGAGGCGGAGGTGGTGTTGATGGAGGTGGTGGTAGTGGTGGTAGTAGGGCTGATGATGATGGAGGTGGTGGGGGTGTTGATGGAGGTGGTGGTAGTGGTGGTAGTAGGGCTGATGATGATGGAGGAGGAGGTGGTGGTAGTGGTGGTAGTAGTGGTGGTAGTAGGGCTGATGATGATGGAGGAGGAGGTGGTGGTAGTGGTGGTAGTAGTGGTGGTAGTAGGGCTGATGATGATGGAGGAGGAGGTGGTGGTAGTGGTGGTAGTAGGGCTGATGATGATGGAGGAGGAGGTGGTGTTGATGGAGGTGGTGGTAGTGGTGGTAGTAGAGCTGATGATGATGGAGGTGGTGGTGGTGTTGATGGAAGTGGTGGTAGTGGTGGTAGTAGGGCTGATGATGATGGAGGAGGAGGTGGTGGTGGTAGTAGAGCTGATGATGATGGAGGTGGTGGTGGTGTTGATGGAAGTGGTGGTAGTGGTGGTAGTAGGGCTGATGATGATGGAGGTGGTGGGGGTGTTGATGGAGGTGGTGGTAGTGGTGGTAGTAGGGCTGATGATGGAGGAGGAGGTGGTGTTGATGGAGGTGGTGGCAGTGGTGGTAGTAGGGCTGATGATGATGATGGAGGTGGTGGGGGTGATATAAGATAATGACAATGTGGGTGATTATGATGGTGATGGTGATGATTATGGTGGTGGTGGTGGTGATGGTGATGGTGGTTGTATTGTGTGAAGATGATAATGGGGGCAGTGATGTATGATAATGATGAAAATTAACGATATTAATTATGATGATGATGTTTTGTTTCAATCAACAATATATATATATATAATGGTTATATATAATGTTTATTATAATACGTCACTCATTATTCTCCTCCATTCGTTACTCACCAACCCCCTCACCTTCACCCTCACCACCCCCACCCCACCTTACACACACACACACCTCACTATGTTATGACCACTTCGTTGTTTACACGTCAATCGTCACACACCAACCGTCACACATCACTCATCACACACCAAAGATCAATTGTCACACACCAGTCATCACGTATCAATCATTAATCTCCATTATTTATCCATCTTTAATCTTTAATCATCGTTGTCCATTTTTTACACATCGCTATGTATTTCACATTCATCAGTCAGTAGTCACCTTGCTTCATTCGTCAATCTTTAGTCACATTGCTTCATTCATTGGTCAGTAACCACCTTGTTTCTTTCCTCAATCTTTAGTCACCTTGCTTCATTCATTGGT
>CAXHJY010000166.1:0-2500 GCA_964016885.1 Eledone cirrhosa | reverse complement strand
CCTATATAATGTGGCCACTGAAATGTGTATGATGTTTAAAAAAATAAACTTTGAACAAAATTTACCAGTCTTGCCTACTCTCATTTTACTCAAACGTAAAAATATATATATATTTAAATATACAAGAGCGTGAAACTAATACACCTTTATTTGTCTGCCTCTGTTTTGTTCCCGTCTAAATTTCCACTAATATATATATATATATTTAAATATATATATTTATTTAAATATATATATATATTTAAATATATATATATATATATATATATATATATATATATATATATTATATATATATATATATATATATTTAAATATATATATATATATATATATTTAAATATATATATATATATATATATATATATATATATATATATATATATATTTAAATATATATATATATATATATATTTAAATATATATATATATATATTTAAATATTTATATATATATATTTAAATATATATATGTATATTTAAATATATATATTTAAATATATATATATATATATATTTATATATTTAAATATATATATATATATATATTTAAATATATGTATATATATATTTAAATATATATATATATATATTTAAATATATATATTTAAATATATATATTTATATATATATATATATATATACATATATATTTAAATATATATATATATATTTAAATATTTAATAAATATATATATATATATATTTAAATATTTAATAAATATATTTAAATATATATATATATATATTTATACATATATATATATTTATATTTATATATATATTTATATTTTATATATATTTATATATATATATATATTTATATATATATATTTATATATTTATATATATATATTTATATATATATATATATATATTTATATATTTATATATATTTATATCGATATTTATATATTTATATATGTATATATTTATATACATATATTTATATATATATATTTATATATGTATTTATATATATATATATATTCATATGTATTTTTATTTATATATATTTTTATATTTATATATATTTTTATATTCATATATATTTTTATATATATATATTTTTATTTATATATATTTTTATATATATATATTTATATATATTTATATATATATATATTTAAATATATATATATATATATTTAAATATATTTATATATATATATATATATATTTAAATATATTTAAATATATATATATATATTTAAATATATATATATATATTTAAATATATATATATATATAAATATATATTTAAATATATATATATATTTAAATATATATATATATATTTAAATATTTAATAAATATATATATATATATATTTAAATATTTAATAAATATATTTAAATATATATATATATATATTTATACATATATATATATTTATATTTATATATATATTTATATTTTATATATATTTATATATATATATATATTTATATATATATATTTATATTTATATATATATATATATATATTTATATATATATATATATATATATTTATATATTTATATATATTTATATCGATATTTATATATATATTTATATATGTATATATTTATATATATATAATTTATATATATATATTTATATATGTATTTATATATATATATATATTCATATGTATTTTTATTTATATATATTTTTATATTTATATATATTTTTATATTCATATATATTTTTATATATATATATTTTTATTTATATATATTTTTATATATATATATTTATATATATTTATATATATATATATATTTAAATATATTTAAATATATATATATATATTTAAATATATATATATATATATTTAAATATATTTATATATATATATATTTAAATATACTTTAAATATATATATATATATTTAAATATATATATATATATTTAAATATATATATATATATAAATATATATTTAAATATATATATATATTTAAATATATTTAAATATATTTAAATATATATATATCTTATATATATATATATATTTAAATATATATGTATATATATATATTTAAATATATATGTATATATATATACTTAAATATATATGTATATATATATATATATATTTAAATATATATATATATATATATATATATATATATATATAATATATTAATAAATGGAAACTACATTTATAAAACCATAATTATTTTATATATATTTAAAGGGCAACCAAAGCTGTTTTGGTGCGCTTTCATCAGGTAAAATACAAAATTTGTTTTATAGATGCTGACATACCCGTAGAAAAACAACTTTGACGGTTTGAGGTTCGCTGGATAGATATATATATATATTTAAATAGATATATATAATTTAATATGGCCGGAGGGAAGTGACCGTTCTGCGCATGCGCGTTCATACGGTTGTCCTTCCTGTTCCGTATAACGGTGTCTATTACGAGCTGAGGACCCACTAAGGTGAAACAATTGTTCTCGGTATGGTGAACTAACTGTTGTGTAACCACTTCTACCTAACTTTTCACATG
>CAXHJY010000165.1:72500-73613 GCA_964016885.1 Eledone cirrhosa | reverse complement strand
CGGAGAATCAGTGGTACGATGAATTAAAATTTATTAGACATATTACAATCATTTCTCTGGCGACCAGCTCGAAGCATGATCGATGGGATGATCGAACCTGACTCTGAAATCGCAAGATCCTCAGATATGTCTCGATCTTTCGAAGCAGGACTTCTACAGGACTAGAACTGTTTAATTCATAAGAAATCAGCAAGATAGACAGGTGTAGAATTCCAGAGGGACAACATTCTGAGGAGGAAGGACTGTGGAAAATGGTTAGTGCGGCATCTGTGGCTTCTCAATACACCATGGGAGATGAGAGGAAGGGAGATGACTGTCTCAAGCCTAGGAGTTCATTAGACTGGTGCTTATCCTGGTTTCCATGGTGTTAAGTGACTGATAGTACAAGACTCCTTGCTAGACAGGACACCAGCCCATAAGAGGCTTAATCCCCCAGCCATTGCTGGTACTCATTTTCAGCTGGGTGTACTAGAACAACATGAAATGAAGTGGTTTGTTCAAGAACACATTATGATTGTAAGTCCAACACCCTTACCACTAGGTCAGCAGCCAGCTTCAAGGAGCAGAATATATTGTAGTAGAGAGGTGTCAGAATATGTTGGTCAGAGGCTGGAGTATGACTGTCAGTGGTGGTTTTATTCCAATCAGATGAGTGGCCCTTTTTTCTGGATGTGGTCTGCGATATTTGTGTTGTGGCAGCAGCAGCCCCTCCCACGATGTGAGAGCAGTATTACTTTATTGTGTGGTCTTACTTGGGTCCAAGAGAACTTAATAGATGCTCAGAAAGTTTTTAGAGGTTGAAGTATTTTCTGACTTTGGTTACATATCTGGTTAATATGCCATAGAGAAGAGTAGATAGCTTGAATCAATTCTCTAATAATTGTCATAACGTAAGTTTGGTTACATATAAATATCTCATCAGAGAAGACCGTCCACCTGACAAATGTGAATAGTTTGAATTAATTTCGACCTGTCAACATATGTCTAAATTCATGCTCAACAACGCTAAATGTAAATGTTACTGGTGCATAACGAAATGCAATTGTTTTTGTGAACCTCATGTTTATATTATTCCAAAGATTATCCATTATTACATGTCAAATATTTGACAGA
>CAXHJY010000165.1:57500-67500 GCA_964016885.1 Eledone cirrhosa | reverse complement strand
GTTGGGTAAGGTCGGCTTTTATCACCTCATCCCAAGTCATCTTGGGTCTCCCCACTCCGCGGTTTCCATCAACTTCTAGTGCTCTGCACCTTTTTATGCAGCTGTCATCCTTCATACGCATCACATGTCCATACCAGCGTAACCGCCTCTCCTGCACGCAGCATTTGATTCCTCTTATGCCCAGTCTCTCTCTCAATTCATTTATGCTTTGTCGTTCACGTATATTACTGTTACACATCCATCGGAGCATGCAGGCTTCGTTTCTCTCTAATCTACGTAAGTCTTCCACCTTCAGCGCCCAGGTCTCACTACCATGCAACATCGCTGTTCGGATACACGCATCATACAGTCTGCCTTTCATTCTGAGGGAGAAGCCTTTTGCAGCTAGCAGTGGTAGTAGTTCCCTAAACTTCTTCCATCCCGTTCTTACCCTAGTTATTGTACTTTCTGAGCACCCACCTCCGTTGCTAATTCGGTCACCTAGGTAGCAGAAGCTGTCTACTGTTTCTACAGGGCCCTCCCAGAGATTGGTGGTACTTGTTTCCTGTGGCTGTTTGCTTGCTGTTTCAGCACAGCTGCTGCATGTGAATCCTACATTCTTAATTAAGCTTCCTGAGATCCCGCTACATCTCTTGTAAATGTGGTTGGAATTAGGAAGGGCATCCAGCTATAGAAACCAAGTCAAAAACAATTCTGTCTTAATAAGACAGTCATTTCATCTGACTTGTCTTACAAAACAATTTATCGCATTTAACCCAAGATAGTGAGGAAAATGGATGTTAAACTTATAAATTTTTCATTTCATAAGTTGACAGAATGGGATTCGAGGAAGATTTGGTTGTTATCTCTAGCAGACAAAGCAAATATTTTGAAGTATCACCTCTTTTATAAACTCATAACAATAAGGTTGGTGGTTTTAAACTAAGCAGTGTGCAATGAGGACTTGAAAAATATATTGAAATTTACAGCCTACATCAATGCAAGTCCAGCTGGTCTTTCATGCAGTTAATTGCATCTCATAGGACGTTGTTTTAGGTATTTGAATGATAGGGGCCCCAGCCCGATTATGAAAACACAATGTGACATGAAGCATCTTGCTCAAGAACACATGCCATTTGGTCGAGGAATTGAAACCCATGATGTTATGATCATATATCCAACACCACTAAGCCATGTACCTTCACTAGGACTTGTTAGAAATTAAAATCCCTTTGAGATATGCTACAACAGTGTGAGAGAATGGGGCTATGCTAGAGAATGGTGCAGACAAAATTGATTTATTTTCAATTGAAAATCTTCGAAGATAATGTTGGTTGTTCAAGCAGAAATGTTAGCATGATTACATAATGAAATATAAAAAGGGAAGATGGTGGCTGGGGAAGGGTTATATGAAGGTATATGAAAGGTGTGGAGGGTTATATGAAGGTAGTAGAGGGTTGTATGAGGGTTGGGGAATGTTATATGATGGTTGGAGAATTGTTATATGATGGTTGGGGAGGTGTATTGAGGGTATATATATGCAGTTTACAGTCTAATGAATGTTTCCCATTCAGATGTGTCTGAGAATAGGATTAGAGTTAAGTTAAGTTAAGCTACAATTTGTTTCAGCTTTGCATTTTGTTATCTTTGTTGGCCTGAAATGGAGAAATATATATACAGACTTTAATACTACTAGTACTATTACTACTGCTACTATATACAGACTTTAGTACTACTACTACTATATACAGAATTTAATACTACTAGTACTACTGCTATATACAGATTTTAGTACTACTACTACTACTAAATACAGACTTTACTACTATTACTACATACAGACTTTACTACTATTACTACATACAGACTTTACTACTACTACATACATACATACTTTACTACTACAACTACTACTACTACTACTACACAACTACTACTACTTCTGTACAGTAAATAATAAAATGGTGATGGCCAATAAGTCATTTTCACATTTGTCATCACTTTTATAATCATCATCATTGTAGTCTTCATCATTGCCAATGTAATTGTCATTGTCATCATCATCATCAGTGTCATCGTCACTGTCATCATCAACATCATCATCACTGTCATCATCATCAACATTATCATCATCACCATCACTAATGCCATCCCATCACCACTGCCATCATCATCACCATCATCATCACCATCACTAATGCCATCCCATCACCACTGCCATCATCATCATCACCATCATCACCATCATCACCATCACTAATGCCATCCCATCACCACTGCCATCATCATCATCACCATCATCACCATCATCACCATCACTAATGCCATCCCATCACCACTGCCATCATCATCATCACCATCATCACCATCATCACCATCACTAATGCCATCCCATCACCACTGCCATCATCATCATCACCATCATCACCATCATCACCATCATCACCATCATCACCATCATCACCATCACTAATGCTATCCCATCACCACTGCCATCATCATCATCATCACCATCATCACCATCATCACCATCACTAATGCTATCCCATCACCACTGCCATCATCATCATCATCACCATCATCACCATCATCACCATCACTAATGCTATCCCATCACCACTGCCATCATCATCATCATCACCATCATCACCATCATCACCATCACTAATGCCATCCCATCACCACTGCCATCATCATCATCATCACCATCATCACCATCATCACCATCACTAATGCCATCCCATCACCACTGCCATCATCATCATCACCATCATCACCATCATCACCATCACTAATGCCATCCCATCACCACTGCCATCATCATCATCACCATCATCACCATCATCACCATCACTAATGCCATCCCATCACCACTGCCATCATCATCATCACCATCATCACCATCACTAATGCCATCCCATCACCACTGCCATCATCATCACCACCATCATCACCATCACTAATCCCATCTCATCACCACTATCAACATCAACATCATCATCCTAATACTACCCCAGACCATGATAGTGATAGAAAGAGATCATGCTACATAGTAATAGAAACTGTGGCCATCATTTATCCACAATTGTATCATCCAAGTTACGTTGACATTCATTTATCTCAACACATTTCCAGTTCTTCATTTTGTTTGGTTTACTTTGGTTTCTTTTTCTTTAAAAGTAATCAGAAACTTTCAGACAAAATTTCTCAGTTCTTCTAAATCAGAGGTTCTCAAAGTAGATACTACTGCCTCCCCAGGGGCTGCTGAGAAGGTCCAGATGGCACTGGCATATAAGAGGGTGATGATGGGGAGCAGTAGAGATGATATGGTAGTATGTATGTATGGTGCCATAACTCCTGATAGAGTTGTAGGGGTGCCATATTGAGATACAACGTTTCTTGGGCACCTTTAAGCCTGGCGGGGCCCATCCCTTTCCAGGCCTGAGTACAGCAGATTTCTTCCAGAGAAAGATAGACGGAGCCCATCCCTCTCCAGGCCTGAGTACAACAGATTTCTTCCAGAGAAAGATAGACGGAGCCCATCCCTCCCCAGGACTGAGTACAGCAGATTTCTTCCAGAGAAAGATAGACGGAGCCCATCCCCCTCCAGGCCTGAGTACAGCAGATTTCTTCCAGAGAAAGATAGACGGAGCCCATCCCTCTCCAGGACTGAGTACAGCAGATTTCTTCCAGAGAAAGATAGACGGAGCCCATCCCTCCCCAGGCCTGAGTACAGCAGATTTCTTCCAGAGAAAGATAGACGGAGCCCATCCCTCCCCAGGACTGAGTACAGCAGATTTCTTCCAGAGAAAGATAGACGGAGCCCATCCCTCTCCATGACTCACTACAGCAGATTTCTTCCAGAGAAAGATAGACGGAGCCCATCCCTCTCCAGGCCTGAGTACAGCAGATTTCTTCCAGAGAAAGATAGACGGAGCCCATCCCTCTCCAGGACTCACTACAGCAGATTTCTTCCAGAGAAAGATAGACGGAGCCCATCCCTCCCCAGGACTGAGTACAGCAGATTTCTTCCAGAGAAAGATAGACGGAGCCCATCCCTCTCCAGGACTCACTACAGCAGATTTCTTCCAGAGAAAGATAGACGGAGCCCATCCCTCCCCAGGACTGAGTACAGCAGATTTCTTCCAGAGAAAGATAGACGGAGCCCATCCCTCTCCAGGCCTGAGTACAACAGATTTCTTCCAGAGAAAGATAGACGGAGCCCATCCCTCCCCAGGACTGAGTACAGCAGATTTCTTCCAGAGAAAGATAGACGGAGCCCATCCCTCTCCATGACTCACTACAGCAGATTTCTTCCAGAGAAAGATAGACGGAGCCCATCCCTCTCCAGGCCTGAGTACAGCAGATTTCTTCCAGAGAAAGATAGACGGAGCCCATCCCTCTCCAGGACTCACTACAGCAGATTTCTTCCAGAGAAAGATAGACGGAGCCCATCCCTCCCCAGGACTGAGTACAGCAGATTTCTTCCAGAGAAAGATAGACGGAGCCCATCCCTCTCCAGGACTCACTACAGCAGATTTCTTCCAGAAAAAGATAGACGGAGCCCATCCCTCTCCAGGACTCACTACAGCAGATTTCTTCCAGAAAAAGATAGACGGAGCCCATCCCTCTCCAGGCCTGAGTACAGCAGATTTCTTCCAGAGAAAGATAGACGGAGCCCATCCCTCTCCAGGACTGAGTACAGCAGATTTCTTCCAGAGAAAGATAGACGGAGCCCATCCCTCTCCAGGACTCACTACAGCAGATTTCTTCCGGAGAAAGATAGACGGAGCCCATCCCTCTCCAGGACTCACTACAGCAGATTTCTTCCAGAGAAAGATAGACGGAGCCCATCCCTCTCCAGGACTCACTACAGCAGATTTCTTCCAGAAAAAAGATAGAAACTGAGAGAGAGAAAATGAGAAAGAGATATGAAGGAAGAATCGACCCCAGTACTAGACTGGTACTTTTCTTATCGACCTCAAAGTTGACCTCAGCGGGATTTGAACTCAGAGAGAAGAGAGCCGGTATGAATACCATTAAGCATTTTTATCTGACATTGCGTGTTGTCGTCACGTTGACGAGGCTACACCACACCGCCGCCGTTCGGGCGTCGTCATCGGCTGGATTCCCCTGCAGCCACACGGGTCGGAGGCGGCCAACTCGGCACGCCTTAACGGCGGAACACGCATCGGAGGGGAGGGCGGGCGTTAACGTGCAGGCGGGGCGGACGAGTTCTGGTCGGCATGTCGTTCGAGGCGGCTGCCAATTTACCATCTTGATATAATAGTATATTAAATATCAAATGATACACATTATATATAAAGATAGTAAAATAAAAAATATATAATATTTATTTATACATAGTGATTGTTATCATCATCATCATCATCATCATCATCACCATTTTACGTCCATTCTTCCAAGCTAGCATGGGTTAGACGGGTTGTCCTGTTGTGGGCAGTGCCTGGTCGGCTGACCATGCCTTGCTCATACAGGAACTGATTTGGCTTGATTTCTACAGCCGGATGCCCTTCCTAACACCAACCTCATTTACAGTGAGTGCTGGGTGCTTTTTCGTGGCGCCTACACATCCACTTTACAGTGTGGGCTGGGTGCTTCTTTGCTGTGGCACCTCCACAACCACCTTGCGGTGTTATATTATTTATTATATATAAATTAACGATTTTATTTATTATATATTATTTACAATTTGCGTGTAGGCAGGTCTTGCAAAACAAAAACAGGACAACAAGTCGCAGGTTTTACATCAGTCTTCATTCTCCTAGGATGATGTCTTTACAAGGACCATGGGCCTCTCACTCCTAAACTAATCCTTTCTATAGCAGGATATGGGTTCTGCCAGAAGTGATAAAAAGGGCTATCACTCCAACGGGAAGCAACTCCAGCCACTTCCTGTCTAGAGAGCATTACTCTATTGATGATGTGAGTGTCACAACAAGGGACGCAACTCCTGCTACATTTCCATGTCCCTTCAATATGTGTCTTGTTACAGATCTCAACTATATTCAGGTTTAATTTGCCTTTTATAAAGTATCTCATATAAGGTTTCTAGAGTATTGTAATGATAAGAGGCCCTGTCCTAACATACACACACTTATGTATGTTGCTGTTGCTGTTACAGCTTACACAGAAATTCAGGTTTAGCTGGCCTCCTATGAGGTATCTCATAGGAAGATTCCTTGGTGTTTTAACCCTTTAGCACTTACATTACTCTATGTTTACTATTATATTTTCATGGTAAATACATTACCTCACATAATTATCTCACATAATATCGAATCTATGAGATGTTGATATTTATTTTGAGAACAATACCTTGACGTCAGTATGAGTGACCAGTTTGAACAGAAAGAGATGAGAGAATTCTGATCGGTACGGCTTTACCTCACATAATATCGAATTTATAAGATTTTGATATTATTTATTTTGATATTATTTATTTTGAGAACAATACCTTAACATCAGTATGAGCAGCTGGTTTGAACAGAAAGAGATGAGAGAATTCTGATCGGTACGGCTTTACCTCACATAATATCGAATTTATAAGATTTTGATATTATTTATTTTGATATTATTTATTTTGAGAACAATACCTTAACATCAGTATGAGCAGCTGGTTTGAACAGAAAGAGATGAGAGAATTCTGATCGGTACGGCTTTACCTCACATAATATCGAATTTATAAGATTTTGATATTATTTATTTTGATATTATTTATTTTGAGAACAATACCTTAACATCAGTATGAGCAGCTGGTTTGAACAGAAAGAGATGAGAGAATTCTGATCGGTACGGCTTTACCTCACATAATATCGAATTTATAAGATTTTGATATTATTTATTTTGAGAACAATACCTTAACATCAGTATGAGCAGCTGGTTTGAACAGAAAAAGGTGAGAGAATTCTGGCCGGATATAGCCAGTTTAAATACTAAAGGGTTAATGATAGTAGCTCCAATCCTACCCTGAAAAGAAATGTGAAATGAAGTATCATTTCTCAAGAACTCAATCCAACAAGTGGTCCAGGAATGAAACCCACATTAGAAATAAAGGAACTAAAGGGTTAAAACAAACGGTATTAGAAACCTATCTTGAAATAAGTATGCAGTGAAATCAATTAATGGATAATTGTTTGTTTGTTATGTTTTGTTGTTGTTGTTTTTTATTTTTCATGCAGATGGCGCCTCTGAAATATTTTAATCATGAAGAAAATTCTATTTCCGTGTAGATAGAATTACTTATTTGTCACGAGATTGCAGTCACAGTACTTTCCATAAGATTGTAAACTCACTAGAAGTAGAATGATAAAGTGGATTAGATGATTAGTGATCCTGGATAGTAGATATAGACCTAAATACTCTGAAATAGAGCAATGATAATGTATATTATCACAAAATGAGGGTAGGTAAGGTGGAAAAGTCATTACAATTCCAGATAGAATGTTTGAAGTATGTGTTTTAGCTCACACCCATTTTCTGACAAAAGAGTTAAACTTACATGGTTGGAAATCATGAAAAGGGAAGGGGGGGGGGGGGAGATAGGGAGAAGGGGGGGGGAGTGAGGAAAGATAGGGAGAAAAGAGGGAGAGAGAAGAGAGACAGAGAGAAGAGAGGGATAGAGAAGAGAGATAGGGAGAAGAGAGATAGGGAGAAGAGAGATAGGGAGAAGAGAGAGAAGGAGAAGAGAGATAGGGAGAAGAGAGATAGGGAGAAGAGAGATAGGGAGAAGAGAGGGAAGGAGAAGAGAGATAGGGAGAAGAGAGGAAGGAGAAGAGAGATAGGGAGAAGAGAGGGAAGGAGAAGAGAGATAGGGAGAAGAGAGATAGGGAGAAGAGAGTGATGGAGAAGAGAGATAGGGAGAAGAGAGGGATGGAGAAGAGAGATAGGGAGAAGAGAGGGATGGAGAAGAGAGATAGGGATGGAGGAGAGAGAGGGATGGAGGGGAGAGAGGGATGGAGGAGATAGAGGGATGGAGGGGAGAGAGGGATGGAGGGGATAGAGGGATGGAGGGGAGAGAGGGATGGAGGGGAGAGAGGGAAAAGAGAGGGAGGGGGAGAGAGGGAAAAGAGAGGGAGGGAGGAGAGAGGGAAAAGAGAGGGAGGGAGGAGAGAGGGAAAAGAGAGGGAGGGAGGAGAGAGGGAAAAGAGGGAGGGAGGGAGGAGAGAGGGAAAAGAGGGAGGGAGGAAAGAGGGAAAAGAAGGAGGGAGGGGGGAGGAAAGAGGGAAAAGAAGGAGGGAGGGAGAAGGGAAAAGAGAGGGAGGGAGGAAAGAGGGAAAAGAAAGGGAGGGAGGGAGAAGAGAAAGACAAAGGGAGGAGAGAAGAGAATGAGAGAGAGACAAAGGGAGAGAATGAGAGGAAGAGAATGAGAGAGAGAGACAAAGGGAGAGAATGAGAGAAAGACCAAGGTAGAGAATGAGAGAGAGAGACCAAGGTAGAGAATGAGAGAGAGACAGAGGGAGGGACCAAGTTTTGTCCCTGGTGTTCTCTGTGACGTTATCATTCTTTGTCTGAGGTCAACTTTGCCTTTTGACCATTCAAGGTCGATTAATAAAGTACTAGTAAAACACTAGGACCAATTCTTTTGCAATAGCTTTCTCCCTCTCTGTGGGAGAAATAGGCTGCATTCAAATTTGGAGAAGGATTGGGTCCACAAGTTTTAAAGTGCTAAGAACACACCTTTACAACTCTCTCATGGTACATAAGAACACAAAATAATAGGAAAAACAATATAACATACATAAAACAATAAAAGAATATACCAGCATACTGGTGTTTTGATCAGCTGGGCAAAGCCCATCCCCTCTCCAGGCTGAGTACAGCAGATTTCTTCTAGAGAAAGATAGATATGGAGAAAGAGTAAGTGAGAAAGAGATATAGACTGGCCCATTTTTTTATCAACCTCAAAAGGCTGAAAGGCAAATGTGACCTCAGCAGGATTTGAACTCAAAGAGTAGAGAGCTCTATTCAACATTCTAACAACTATGCCAATTCACCTTCACGTGCCTGAATGAAAGGCCAGATTAAATGTGCCTCCACTATTATATAGTGGGGGGCCTCAAAACCATTGGTAGCACCTACATGTTTAGTGTATGAAACTTTGTTTACATCATCATCATCATCATCATCATCATTTTACATCCACTTTTCCCTGCTTGCAAGGGTGGGACGGGAACTGATTCTGGCTTGATTTCTACAGCTCGATGCCCTTCCTACCACCAACCTCATTTACAGTGAGTGCTGGGTGGTTTTTTTCTGTGGTGCATACACGACCACTTTACAGTGTGGGCTGGGTGCTTTTTTGCCGTGACACCTCCACAACCACTCTACAGTGGAATGATAGGGACCCCAGTCCCTATCATCTCATTTCTACAGCTGAGTAAACTGGAGCAATGTGAAATAAAGTGTCTTGCTCAAGGAAACAACACATCACCCGGTCTGAGATTTGAACTCAACCTTTCGATTGCAAGGCCAATGCTCTAACCACTCAGCCATGTGCCTCCATGAGGATGATTACACTACATATATACGTAAAATGATGATGATGATATATATATATTATGAAGTGAAATGACAGGTCAAATATGTTGAATTTCCTTAATTTTTTATTACTGTAAACACTACGCACATTTCAGTAGCCATGTTGCATAAGAACCCGGTGACCTCATCAGGTGTAAATTGCGTAATAGATGTATACCAATGGAATGGTGGTAAACAAGCAAGAAAACAAGCAGAAAAAACAAAAAGGAAAAAGTGTCTGCTATGCTTTTGACCCAGAGACGGACGTAACAGTATGTTGCCACACTGCTCGTGTATGTGTGTGAGAGTATGTGTGTATATATACAAATAACAAAATAAGATGCTGAGATTACATATATCGTTTAATCATTATAATTATCATAATTATTATAACGATTCAACGATATATGTAACCTCAGCATCTTATTTTGTTATTTTTATAAAACCTCCATCATAACTAAAAACTACGATTGTTGAAAGC
>CAXHJY010000165.1:7500-50000 GCA_964016885.1 Eledone cirrhosa | reverse complement strand
CAACAATGACAACAAGAAGCATTTTGAGGTAATTTTCTTTGCTAAAGAAGGGTTTAGACTTGCAGTCCCCATAAACAGTCTCTCTCCATTTTAGCCTATATTCTACATTTTATATGTGAAAGAGAAAGAGAAAGAAAGTAATGATAGTCAGAATATAATGGTTAATGATTTAGGCGCAAGGCTGACAATTTTGGAGGAACGGAAAGTCGATTAAACCAACCCCAGTGGGTTACTGGTACTTTATTTTATCGACCCCAATAAGGATGAAAGGCAAAGTTAACCTTGGTGGAATTTGAACTCAGAACGTAAAGGGCCGTAACTCTGTCATGAAGCATTTTGTCCGATGCTCTACAGATACTGCCAATCCACCTATCTTAGAGATGGAATATAATGCAAACTATTTTCAGCCAGAATATGAAGTCTCTAAAAGAACTGTCTAGATTCTCAGCCAGCTGGCTCTCCCAGATAGGAATATATTTAAAGAAAAACTTCTAATGTGAAGCACATTTCAAATGCCCTGTTTATCAGAGGCCAAAAGTTGAAAGCTCTAAATTGATCTCAAACTTAGACCTCTATATTCACTTAACAATGACCTCTTTTCAATTATTTTATAACATACTTGATAGCTTATTAAAACTGCATAATTCCTTTTAAGCTTTCATTGAAATTGTGAGACAATAGTCTAGCTTGTATAATATATATAATATTTATAACATTCATAGATTAGAATCATCAGCATTAGTAGTTGTACATTGAAATATGCGGAACGGGAACTCACAATAATCACAGCATTTGTCAGATTTTATTAATTGAGTTTCATCCATTATTGGCATCTCGCCCATTTTCTGACAAAAGAGTTAAACCTACATCGTTGGAAATCATGCAGAAAGAGAGAGAGAGTGATAAAGAGTGAGGGTGAGAAAGAAGAGGAGGGAAAGAAAGAGAGGGAGAGAGAGACCAACTTTTGTCTCTGGTGTTCTCTGTGTCTTTATCATTCTTTGTCAATTTTGTGGCAATGACAAAGCGCACGATAACTGTATTAACCACAACAAAGGAATGGAAGAACATCTATTTGTTTTATAGGTGACTTTCAAAATTCCAGCTCTGTGTAAAGGTCGCAGCTTTGGATTCTCACTCTTACAAATGGGAGACAATAGCCAATATCAAGAATGGTTGTATAATCTGTGAGTAAATACTTATTTGCTAAATAAATTCTAAAAACCTGTCCACTTATCTCTCTGCATGACGTTGCTGTTATTTTTACAACATGAACATTGTGAAGCTCTTTTGGCAATGAAGATTTTTAAATTGATGGTAATTGTTTACGCTCTTTGCTCTTAAGAGAGCCACTCAAATAGAAATATTCAGATAAATTCACTTCTGCTTCTACTATTTAATATAAGATGACCATTCCCCTGTGGACATAAACCACTAGCAAAATATAGCGAACATTAATATTCTTAAACTGCTAAATTAAACACACAACTTTCATTCCATGTTGAGGATATAAAATTTATCTGATGCAGGCATATTACAACTGTTTAGCTGTTTAGTTGTCCAGAATGTTTAAACATTTCTGTTACGCTTCTGTCTGTAGAGATAAACTTGAAACTAAACAGAAATGTAAAATGATATTCAGTTGTTAAAATAAACCTTTGTTTCGGTTTTGAAATATGCTACATTTTGACAAAATTACTGTCCTTCCTAAACAAAACTAAATTGTCCATATCTCTCTCTCTCTCTCTCTCCCTCTTTATTTTTATCTTGTTCTTTTTTATTCTACCCCCTGACAGTTGAATCATTACCAGTAACATATTTTATTATGTTTCTGGCAAACAATAAAAACAACACTGATTGGCTATTCCAATATTTATAAAAACAACAACAACAAAAAGAAAACAAAGAAAAAGAAAAGAAATAAAAAGAAAACAAAGAAAAAGAAAAGAAATATAAATAAAAAAAAATACATATTAGTGTCATCTGTCTTATCAGCTATGCCATATATGAATATATCATGGAGGTTAGTAACTTTCTGGATAACATTTTATTTGTCTCTGTAGTGCTTTCAAATTTGTTGCCGTATAAATCTTGTATGAGACACAGATAAATTGACAATTACCTCTAAAGATATCTATGTAGTTCTGTTGACTGCTTCAACAACTTTACAACATGACTCTACATCAACAATACCACCATCAAACTGTTGAGCAATTCCATAACACACCAGCCGTTGTCAACAACTCCATTCCTTGTATGTTTAACATTTATTCTTATAACAGTGCTACTTTACCATATGGCCTATCACACTATCTATAGTCTACACCATGTAGTGAGCTGCTCACCTAGACCTAGGCTGTGTAGTGACCTGATCTGACCTGATCTCTCTACTGTGACCTCAGCTGTGTAATGATCTGACCTGACCAATCTCTCTACTTGTGACCTCAGCTGTGTAGTGACCTGATCTGACCTGATCTCTCTACTGTGACCTCAGCTGTGTAATGACCTGACCTGACCAATCTCTCTACTGTGACCTCAGCTGTGTAGTGATCTGACCTGACCAATCTCTTTACTGTGACCTCACCTGTGTAATGATCTGACCTGACCAATCTCTCTACTGTGACCTCAACTGGGTAGTGACCTGATCTGACCTGATCTCTCTACTGTGACCTCACCTGTGTAATGACCTGGCCTGACCAATCTCTCTACTGTGGCCTCAGCTGTGTAGTGACCTGATCCCTCTACTGTGACCTCAGCTGTGTAGTGACCTGATCTGACATCACCTGTGTAGTGACGTGACGTGACCTAACCTCGCTACTGTGACCTGACCTGTCTATTGTGATCTCAGCTGTCTAGTGACCTGACCTGTCGACTGTGACCACAGCAGTGTAGTGACCTGACCTGTCTATTGACTTGACCTGTCTATTGTGATCTCAGCTGTCTAGTGACCTGACCTGTCGACTGTGACCACAGCAGTGTAGTGACCTGACCTGTCTATTGTGATCTCAGCTGTCTAGTGACCTGACCTGTCGACTGTGACCACAGCAATGTAGTGACCTTACCTGTCTATTGACTTGACCTGTCTATTGTGACCTCAGCTCTGCAGTGACCTGACCTCTCTTCTAAGACTTCTATGTAATGACCTGATCTGTCTATGATTCAAATTCATACCCTCATCATGTGAAATATGTCTTTATTAAACAATTCAAACAAAAATACGATTTATGGGTGAGAGACAGATAAGAGCTATTATATTAATTAAAAACATAAATGACTCAGAAATGTAAATAAAATATTTTTTAGCAGAATGTTTTCTGAAGATGAATCAATGTAAGTGCAAAGTGATGATATGAGAACACACACATAAATATATATATATACACACAAACACATGCACACACACACATATATATATATACACACACAAATATATATATACACAAATACACACACATATATATATATATATATATATATATATATACATATATACACAGAAACACACACACACATATATATATATATATATATACACACAAATATATATACACACAGACACACATATATATATATATATATATATATATATACACAAACATGCACACGCACATATATATATATACATACAGAAATATATATATACACAAACACACATATATATATATATATATGTGTGTATGTCCCACCCTTGCAAGCAGGGAAAAAGCGGACGTAAAATGAAATGAAAATGATGAACTGATACACAAACCCACGCACATATATAGACATACACAAATATATATATACACAAACACACACACACATATATACATACACAAATATATATATATATACACAAACACACACACACACACACATATATATATATATATATATATACACAAACAGATATATATACACACACAAATATATATATACACAAACACACACACATATATATATATATACAAACACACACAGACACACATATATATATACAAACACACACAGACACACACATATATATATATATATACACAAACACACACACACATATATATATATACACACACAAACACACACATACATATAAATATATATATATGAATAGATTGGCCTACACTATAAAACACAAGATGATAAATATGATGTGGTCTTTCTGTAGATAAAAATGTTGTATTTGAGTGTTGCACTCTCAGAAATGAATATATATATATTTAATCAATTTAAATATCCATATGACAAACTAGGGAAAGTATCAAGTACTCCTTACAGTTAGTAATCAAAAAGAGCTAGTGAGACAAATAATGAAAAAAAAATATTAAAAAAGGGAAAAGAACAGAAAAAACAAAAAAAAAAAATTTCAAATACTGAAGTCAGATTATGAACAAGAAATCGAAAAAGTAAAGAAAAATAGGAAATAAGGGAAGCTGTAAAACATCTAGAAGATTCTGTTGTTGAATCTTTTCATAGCTTCCATGTACTCAAATATTTTGTTTATATTTGGTAGATCTTTAACCAAATCTTGACCTTCTAATCTTTAACCAAATATTGACCTTCTAATCTTGGTAGTTTTTTTAAAGATTGGTTTCAATATGGCCTCTCTCTCAGACCAATAGTTTCTACATTGGAACAAATAGTGCCAAAGAGTTTCTGAAGAGCAAAACCCATGGCCATCTGTAACAGATCATTTAAATTTAAATTAATAAATTATATGCAATATTTTATTAGCTACACACTCATACACACACACACACATATATATATATATATATGAAAAGATTCAGGAGTCCTGAACCTTTTCAAATTATCCACTCTACTACACCAAGTATCGAGTACTCTGGTGCGTTATGGTCCACCTGGTATCTTACCACACCCTCTTTGTTTTATATATATATATATATATGTATATATATATATATATATATATATATATATATGTATATATATATATATATGTATGCATACACATACAAACATAAGGTGTAAAGTATGAAACAAGCCTGGAGGCTCATCAGGCCCATGTTTATTCCAGAAGTGACAGAGTACAATACAAGACTTGCCCCTGGACAGAACACCTGTCCAACACAAATTTAAACACCCAACAATTGTTGGCACTCATTTTCAGCTGAGTATACTGGAGCAATGGGAAATGAAGTGTCTTGCTCAAGAACACAACACACAACCCAGTCCAGGTATCAAACCCATGACATTATGATTCTAAGTCCAACACCCTTACCACATGTAATATCTTTGTGCTTACACATACCAGTGTAGTTGCATGGCTTATGGTTAGAGTATTGGGCTTTCAGTCAGGAGGTTGTGAGTTCGATTCTGGGACAAGGTGATGCGTTGAGTCCTTGAACAAGACACTTTATTTCATGGTGCTCCAATTTACTGAGCTGTAGAAATGAGTTGCGACGTCACTGGTGCCAAGCTGTATCGGCCATTGCCCTTTCCCTTGGAAAACATCGGTGGCATGTAGAGGGGAGACTGGTATACATGGGTAACTGCTGGTCTTCCACAAACAATCTTGCCCAGACTTGTGCCTCAGAGGGGAACTTTCTAGGTGCCAATTTCATGATCACAACACTACATTATCTAATCATAGAACTGGATGGCGTTTCTCTGTAGAAAACTGAAACTATTACAAGAAAAAGGATTTCAAAACAACAATAATAATAATGGTTTCTCATTTAGGCACAAGGCCAGCAATTTTGAGGGAGGAGAAAGTTGATTAAATCGACCCCAGTGTGTGACTGGTACTTTTACTTTATTTTATCGACCCCCGTAAGGATGAAAGGCAAAGTTAACCTTGGCGGGATTTAAACTCAGATCAGAAAGGGCCGTAACTCTATGCTGCAAAGCATGGTGTCTGACGCTCTACCGATACTGCCAATCCACCACCCAACAATAATAATAATAATAACAATAATAAAACAGAAAAAAAAACAGCCAGACAGATACATAACAAAAAAAAAACAAACAAACAGACAGCCAGACAGACAGATACATAAGAAAAACAAATATATACAACATATAAAAAAATATTGCTATTAAGCACAGACCAGATATTATAAGGAGTACTCTCAATACACTAGAAGCAACAACATTAAAAACTACACAGCTGCGTTCAGTAATGCAGTGATAATGTGTAAATTAAGAATGGTTTCTTATATAGGCACAAGAACAGCAATTTTTTGCGGGGGAGGGGAAAGTTGATTAAATCAGCCTCCGTGTGTGACTGGTTCTTCATTTTTTTTTACCCTTGTAAGGATGAAAAACAAAGCTAACTTTGCTGGGATTTGAACTCAGAACGTAAAGGGCCATAACTCTATGCTGTAAAGCATACTGTCTGATGCTCTACCGATACTGCCAATCCATCGCCTTCAATAATAATAATTGTTTCTGATTTCGGCACAAGGCCAGCCAGCAATTACCCAGTACATTACTGGTACTTTATTTTATCGACCCCGTAAGGATGAAAGGCAAAGTTTAACCATGACGAGATTTCAACTCAGAACATAAAGGACTGTAACTCTATGCCACGAAGCATGGTGTCTGATGCTCTACTGATACTGCCAATCCACGGCACATTAATGGCGTTCAATAATAATAATGATAATTACAAAACATGAACATAAAAAAAAACATGAATACATAAAATTATCAAGTTGAAAACAACCAGATTCAATGGTTTAGTCTCTTGTTTCTATAGTAGAGACAATATAATAATTGTTTCTACTTTTGGCACAAGGCCAGCAATTACCCAGTGCATTACTGGTACTTTATTTTATCCACCCCGTAAGGATGAAAGGCAAAGTTAACCTCGGCGGGATTTGAATTCAGAAAGTAAAGGACCGTAACTCTATGCTGCAAAGCATGGTGTCCAACCCTCTACCGATACTGCCAATCCCCCATAATAATTATGATAATGGTTTGTTATATAAGCACAAGGCCGGCAATTTTTGGGGGAGGGGAAAGTCGATTATATCGACCCCAGTTCGTGACTGGTACTTTATTTTATCGACCCCGTAAGGATGAAAGGCAAAGTTAACCTCGGCAAGATTTGAACTCAGATCGTAAAGGGCCGTAACTCCATGCTACAATGATGATAATAATAATAATACTAATCATCATCATCATCATTTTACATGATGATGATATAAATATAATAAAGCCAAAATAAAATGAAGCAATATCTCTTGAAGAGTGAAGTGTAAGGCTGCATGGTTAACAGAAACAACATGATGATGATGCTTACATTGATGACGATGGTGGTGGTAGTGGTGGGGATAATGGTGATGAAGAAGATGACTGTGATCAGGGTGATGATGATGATGACGGTGATGTTAATGTTGATGATGATGACAATGATCATGTTGACAATGATCATGTTGTTGATGACGATGTTGACAATGATGATGATGATGTAGACAATGATGATGATGATGGTGATGATGGTGATGGTGATGATGATGATGATGATGATGATGGTACTGGTAATGATGATGATGATGATGGTGATGATAAGGAGGAGGATAGTGATGTTGTCAAGTCAATAATGAGGAGGGTGATGTTGACAATACTGATGTTGTTGAGGATGATGATGATGATGATGATGTTGATAATTATAATGATGTTGTCAATAATGAGGAGGAGGAGGAGGATGGTAATACTGGCAACACTGAAGTTGTTGACAATGCTGATGATGACAAACATTGTCACAGTTGTTTATACCAAGAAATTCTAAATATTTGTAGGAAATCTGTCATCACCAACTGAACTTGATATTCTCTATCAGAAAGATAAAATATTTTAAAAAATCTGTTTCTTGTCTTTATTAACATTGGTTTACGTTGATTTCTTTCATTAAATGTATTTTTTTTGTGTCTTAAGATTTTCAAAACAGACTTTTATTTATATATATTTTGTTTATTTTAGATTTGTTTTGATTTTCTTAAGACATTTTTGCTTGTATTTTTTATAAATGTTCTTCTAAGTAATGTTATCATATTGTCCACAACACCTTCCACACTCAAATATCAAGAAAAAGAAGTAAAAACCGATTCTAATTGTAATGCAAATAATATGTTGTTCATTAAATGATACTACTAATAAATGTTTCTACTTTTGGCACAAGGCCAGCAATTATCTCAGTACATTACTGGTACTTTATTTTATCGACCTCGTAAGGATGAAAAGGCAAAGTTAACCTCGGCAGGATTTGAACTCAGTCCGTAAAGGGACGTAACTCTATGCTGCAAAGCATGGCATTCAACCTTCTACATGTAGTCCCAATCCACCACCTGATAATAATAATAATAATAATAATAATAATGATAATAATAATTGTTTCTACTTTAGGCACAAGGGCAGCAATTCCCCCAGTGCATTACTGGTACTTTATTTTATCGATCCCGTAAGGATGAAAGGCAAAGCTAACCTTGGTGGGATTTGAACTTAGAACGTAAAGAGTCGTAACTCTATGCCACAAAGCATGGTGACCAATGCTCTACCGATAAGACACCATGCTTCAAGGCATAATAATAATAATTGTTTCTATTTTAGGCACAAGGGCCAACAATTTAGTGGCAGGGGGAAAGTTGATTAAATCAACTCCAGTGCATTACTGGTACTTTATTTCATCGACTCTGTAACGATGAAAGGCAAAGCTAACCTCGGCAAGATTTGAACCCAGAAAGTAAAGGGCGGTGACTATGCCACAAAGCATGGGATCCGACGCTCTACTGATACAACCAATAATTGTTTGTACTTTAGGCACAAGGCCAGCAATTACTGGTACTTTATTTTATCGACCCCGTAAGGATGAAAGGCAAAGTCAACCTCGGCGGGATTTGAACTCAGATTGTAAAGGGACGTAACTATATGCTGGAAAGCATGGCCTCCGGCCCTCTACCGATACTGCCAATCCAACAACCAATAATGTTCTTTATTTACCACAAGGACAACAAATCTATATATATAAAACTGTGGTTGTCTGTCTGTCTATCGATTTTTGGCACACATCTCCTCTTAGAATCTCTCACGGAATTGCACCGAAATTGCTAGACTTGTACATTGAGCCCTAGCGAAGACATCGGAAAAAAAAAATTTCAAATTGACCCGCCCTATGTGACGAAATCGAATATAATGTATCGATTTTTGAGCGTAAGTGATCAGTTATTTCCCTTTGTTCTGTTTACATTAAGCGTCTTACGTAAAAAATTACGCTGGCTTTAACAGTTGTCGAGCCAGCAAAATATTGACCTGCAAAATTCATCAGTTCGAACACTAAACTTCCGTTTTGCTTCATTTCCATTTAAAAGCATTTTAAAACAATATTTTTACTTGAAAACAAGTCTATTTAAAGACTACGTAAAACAAGCAAATATTTCGTCGTTAGGCGTGCAGACAGACAGTCGTGCAGAGAGGTGATATACGCGTGCAGACAGATAGTCGTGCAGAGAGGTGATATACGCGTGCAGACAGACAGTCGTGCAGAGAGGTGATATAGGCGTGCAGACAGACAGTCGTGCAGAGAGGTGATATAGGCCTGCAGACAGACATAACTGATAATTTGGTTACGCTAATGTTTTTCTCTGCGTTGCAGTGTTTACATTTTCGATCTTTGTTAATAAATAACCAGTGCAGTTTCTATCCCCAGCATCCTCTTTTGTTATAACAATCGGGCTATCGTTATGTTTTCTTAACTTCATAAGGCATATTGTTGGTTGAGGGAATATTAATCAAAAACACCACATGCAAGTCTGCACAGTAGACACTACAGTTTTTAAGCCAAAAAAGAAACTTAACATTGTAACTTTAACACAGCTACTGAGAGACCCCGAGCAACGCCGGGCTTTACTGCTAGTATATGTATAAATATGTGTATCGTCATCGTCATCATCATTTTACGTCCACTTTTCCCTGCTTGCAAGGAAAAGTGGACGGGAACTGATTCTGGCTTGATTTCTACAGCTGGGTGCCCTTCCTAACACCAACCTCATTTACAGTGAGTGCTGGGTGCTTTTTTGCCGTGGCGCCTACACATCCACTTTACAGTGAGTGCTGGGTGCTTTTTTTGCCGTGGCGCCTACACATCCACTTTACAGTGAGTGCTGGGTGCTTTTTTTGCCGTGGCGCCTACACATCCACTTTACAGTGTGGGCTGGGTGCTTTTTTTGCCGTGGCACCTTAACGACCATTTTGCATTGGAATGATCGGGACCCCAGTCCCTATCATCTCATTTCTACAGCTGAGTAAACTGGAGCAATGTGAAATAAAGTGTCTTGCTCAAGGAAACAACACGTCACCCGGTCTGAGATTTGAACTCACAACCTTTCGATCAAGGCCAATGCTCTAACCACTAAGCCATGTGCCTCCATGAGGATGATTACACTACATATATACGTAAAATGATGATGATGATATATATATATTATGAAGTGAAATGACAGGAGGTCAAATATTATGAAGTGAAATGACAGGAGGTCAAATATTATGAAGTGAAATGACAGGAGGTCAAATATGTTGAATTTCCTTAATTTTTTATTACTGTAAACACTACGCACATTTCAGTAGCAAGGTTGCATAAGAACCCGGTGACCTCATCAGGTGTAAATTGCATAATAGATGTATACCAATGGAATGGTGGTAAACAAGCAAGAAAACAAGCAGAAAAAACAAAAAGGAAAAAGTGTCTGCTATGCTTTTGACCCAGAGACGGACGTAACAGTATGTTGCCACACTGCTCGTGTATGTGTGTGAGAGTATGTGTGTATATATACAAATAACAAAATAAGATGCTGAGGTTACATATATCGTTTAATCATTATAATTATCATAATTATTATAACGATTAAACGATATATGTAACCTCAGCATCTTATTTTGTTATTTTTATAAAACCTCCATCATAACTAAAAACTACAATTGTTGAAAGCCTTCTCCTGCTTACTCCTCTTTTTACCAAAACAATCTCTTCTGAACTTATATATATATATATATATATATATATATATATATATATATATATATATATATATATATTTATATAAATAATATAGAAATGGCTTCTCCCGGACTAGAACATATATATATATATATATATATATATATATAGGTATGTATGCATGCATCCATGCATGTATGTGTGCATGTGTGTAAGTATGTGTCTGAAATTCTATCTCTTTGCCTTACTAATAAATATAATGATCCAATTATTTGCCACTCAATATATAAGCTAACTTTTGGAACTATTCTTTCATTGAATTCATATATTAACTTTTTGCCTTTTTCTTACCTGAAGGCCTGTCCTCATAAAATGTATTTAATTGCTTATTATTTTGTTGCTGGATAATTTTAGTGTTGGATCAGGTGTCTCTTTCTGTAGATTATTCTAAATAGCAATCACTATTATTATAATTATTCACTGCTGGAGGGTAGAGATAGTAGCTTTAATAATATCACATGTACAACAGTTGTTGAAGCAATAGTTTTGGATGAGTTCTTTCTACAGAAACACCCAAAATCCTTTGTCACTTGCTCACCCCTTTGTGAATAATTATAATAATAGTGATTGCTATTTAGAATAATCTAAGGAAATAGACACCTGATTCAACACTAAAATTATCCAGCAACAAAATAAAAAGCAATTAAATACATCTGATTTTATGAGGACAGACCTTTATGTAGGAAAAAGGCAAAGAAAAATATATGAATGGGAAAAAGTAAAAGTTAATATATGAATTCTATGAAAGAATAGTTCCAAAAATTAGTTTATATATTGAGTG
The DNA here is from genome assembly GCA_964016885.1 of Eledone cirrhosa. Taxonomy (NCBI): domain Eukaryota; kingdom Metazoa; phylum Mollusca; class Cephalopoda; order Octopoda; family Eledonidae; genus Eledone; species Eledone cirrhosa. The sequence continues at coordinate 38,229 of CAXHJY010000165.1, read as the reverse complement.
GCAAATAATTGGATCATTATATTTATAATTAAGGTGAAGAGATAGAATTTCAGACACATACTTACACACACACATGCATGGATGCATGCATACATACATATCTATACACATGCACACACACACATCTATACACATGCACACACACACACATATATATATATATGTTCATATGTAACCCATTAGCAACCACGCAGCACGTTTATTCTCATATTTACACATATTTTTTCCCCCGCTGTGACCCGTCTATTTCGTTCTTACTGCTTCCTCTTTCTCTGTATCTTTACCCTCTCTATCAGTCACTCTCTCTGTTAGCCTCTTCCTCACCCTTCACTCACTCACTCTCTGTTACTACCTCTCCTGCTCCTCCTTCCTGTTTGACCTGTGCGTAATTCTTTTCTTTTGCACGCTTGGCCATGCTGGTTCACCTTTTTTCCCTCTCTCGTCTACGATTTCACAGAACTTATGTTCACCGAATTCACGGACTAGACCCCTTCTTCCTCCCGTTAGACCTGTGTGGAATTCCTTCCTTGCTCACATTTCAACCAGGTTTGATTGTCTTTATTCTCTCTCGTTCACGATTTCACCGAACTTATAGTCATGGAAATTTGGGACTTGACTCGTTCTTCCTCACTTTTCTTGCTTCACCATCTTTGTTTGTTTACACTCTTGCTGTTCCCTTTATTTACGTGTCCCAATGAGTTTCTTTAGCCGTTGCTCGCACCAACCGGAGGTATATTGTCTTTAAAGCGATGAAATACCGATGATGGTTGGAAAATCACTGATGAAGGACCACTTTATTCATATATATATATATATATATATATATGGAGGCACATGGCTTAGTGGTTAGAGCATTGGCCTTGCAATCGAAAGCCTACTACAAAAACAATAACTCTTGTCATCTGATCTGGTTGTAATTATTTCATCTAGACCAGTGCTTCTCAAACTATCTGATGTGGCGGACCGCCATTTTTTTCAATGTGCCACGTACCGCTAATATTTCGTAGTAATATTAATTTATTCCGGAAACGATATTTATAATGAATATAATAATAGTTGACCATCTTTTTATCTTCTATTTATTTTGTAAACAAATAATACAATATCAAAACATATTAAAAAGTAATAAAAAAAATTCCTCAAATGATTCCTTAGCATGGCCTGGACACTGGCCACATACCAGTAGCTGATGGCTCGCATTCCGGCACCGGTCCGCGGACCACCACTTTGAGTAGCACTGTTCTAGACTACATGGAGTTCTAACAATGTCATTGAACCTACCAAAAACAGGTAGATACCTGTATATATACAAATATCCGAACTCTGATGAGCTTTCATTCCAGAGTTAGGCCTGATCGACACGAATTGAACCTTCAGCTGATCAATCATGAAACAAGCATCACATCTTCGTCTACCCCATGCTAGTGTGAAAATGGATGTAAAATGATGATGATGATATATATATATATATATATATAATATATAAGAACAAAAGATGTTTAAAAGAGTTCCATGTATTTTATTATGCGCATTTCAAAAACAAATATCATCATGCAATAATATTTGTGTTTTCATCAGATAAAACAGGAAGACATGATATGAAGGTTAAAAAACACTTGTGGATAGTGCAGTTTTAAATCAACAAAATCAACAAAACTGCACTATCCACAAGTGTTTTTTAACCTTCATATCATGTCTTCCTGTTTTATCTGATGAAAACACAAATATTATTGCATGATGATATTTGTTTTTGAAAAGCGCATAATAAAATACATGGAACTCTTTTAACCATCTTTTGTTCTTATATATTATGTATACTCCAGTCCTACAAACTGTAGAGTGCTTCTTATCCGATATCTGCATTGCTTTATTGTACTACAATAAAACTCACCTCCTACATATATATATATATATATGTATATATCATCACCTGGCTAGCATTTCCCACAACAGGACAACTTGTCTAACCCATACTAGCGTGAAAATGGACATAAAATGGTGATAATGATGATACATACATATATATATCATCATCATCACAGAACAACTTGTCTAAACCATGCTAGTGTGAAAATGGACATCAAACAGTGATGATATATATATATATAATCACCTGACATTGCCCACAACAGGACAACTCGTCTAACCCATGCTAGTGTGGTGATAATTGTTTCTACGTTTGGCACAAGGCCAGCAATTACTCAGTGCATTACTGGTACTTTATTTTATCGACCCCGTAAGGATGAAAGGCAAAGTTAACCTCGGCGGGATTTGAACTCAGAATGGCAAGGGCCCTAACTCTATGCGTCAAAGCATGGCATCCGACCCTCTACCGATACTGCCAATTGTGGTGATAATGATAATTGTTTCTACTTTTGGCACAAGGCCAGCAAATTACCAAGTACATTACTGGTACTTTATTTTATCGACCCTGTAAGGATGAAAGGCATGATATATATATATATATATATATACACACACACACACACAGAAATATACACACATACATATACAGATTCACACAGACACACTTCTATGAGATACAATCATGTTTTGTAGATTTATATTCATTTAACCCTTTAGCATTCACATTACTCTATATATATATATATATGAGTTCAAATCCCGCTGAGGTTAACTTTGCCTTTCATCCTTACGGGATCGATAAAATAAAGTACCAGTAATGTACTGGGTAATTGCTGGCCTTGTGCCAATAGTAGAAACAATTACTCTATATATATATATACTATTATATTTTCATGGTAAAGGCTTTACCTCGCATAATTATCTAACATAATATCGAATCTATGAAATTTTCAAAGTATTTATTTTGAGAACAATACCTTAACATCAGTTTGAGTGACCAATTACAGCCAGTTTCAACAGAAAAAGGTAGAGAATTCTGGCCGGTTTTGACCGGTTTGAACATTAAAGGGTTAAATACTCTAAACATGCACAGAATGCAAGACTCGATGCCATTTGTAGAGTGAATAGGATATTAAATATTAATGGTAAGTGTTTACTTAGAGTGATGTATTAGCAGTATCAGACAAAATTTTGAAGTAAACAGTCACTATGAAGAATAAATATTAAACACACACATAGACACACACACAAACACACACATATATATATATATATATATATATATATATAATGTGTGTGTATAAAATGATAATAATAATGAAATTTTTGTGTACAGTGCTCAGGTGTATCTATATGTGTATGTAAATACATGTGCATATATATACATGTGTGGGTGCATAAATATGCTTATATGTGTATGTGTATATATATATATGTGTGTGTGTGTGTATATATATATATATATATATATATATATGTGTGTGTACATGTGTGTATATATATATATGTATATGTATACATATATATAGATGTGGAAAAGCAGACGTAAAAACAATGGTGATGATATAGATATATATACATGCATGTGTATAAATTATAAATATATGTGCATATATATATGCAAGTGTGTATGTATATATATATATATATATATATATATACAGGACAAACAGAAAGATAAATGTATGCTTTCTAAAATCTATCTCTTTGCGTTTTCTATTCCTATTTGAGGTAAATTTTTTCTATGCTGTCTTCAAAATAATATTGCAGCGTTGCATAAACAATATACTTCAAGAATTCAAATAATCGACCATCTTTCTTTTTCTCATCCTCCATCTCACTCTCTCTCTGTGTATATATACATACATACATGTGTATGTGTGTGTGTGTGTATATGTATGTGTGTATATACGTATGAATGTATATACTCATGCGCATACCCTTGTAAAAGAAGCAATGAAAAAGACTGTATAGCATATATGTATATACATGTATGTGTGCGTTTGTGCATGTATATATATATATACACACACATATATATATATATATATATATCCATGTGTGTGTGTGAATATTTTGAAACAACATAGCTCATTAAAATACAAATCTGTCTGATGTCTATCTATGGGACAGTGGGGGGTAAGTTTAATAAATATAGAATTTATTTTATACACAATAAATATTTTGAATTAAATAAATACTAAGAATGACTGTAAGTTAAGAAATTGCATAAAAATGTTCAAGATATATGAGAATAAGAAAAAAAAGTTACACACATACACAGCTATATATACATACATATCTCTCTCTCTCTATATATATATATATATGCATGCACACATACATATATACATCTCTCTCTCTCTATATATATATATATATATATATATATATATATATATATATATATATGCACACACACATATATACATCTCTCTCTCTCTATATATATATATATATAATATATATATATATATATATATATATATATAAATTTATCTCTCTGATCTTTGCAATGGAACAAATAAAGTTGCTTAGTTTAAATAATATTTTAAGAATCTGTGTATGAAAGTTCAAAAGACATTTTATGAGAGGGATATTCATGAAATTTGATTATTGTTTTCTACTGAAATAAAGTATTATTAAAAGTTCTCTTATATTTATATTTGGAGAAGACAAACAATATTTTCACAGATAAGGTTATTTCATTAAAATTTGATATTTGTAGTCAAATTCTAACTGAAAACTGACTAGTTGTAATATTCTAAAGCCAAAAATAAATGATATGTCTTCCACCTATTTATATATTCTCATATTTTTATCATTTACTTTGTGGTTATATATATATAAATGAAATAGAATGAAACGAAATTTCATTTCTCACTCTTAGTACAGCACTTACTTAAATGTAAGTATGTATACGTACATACATATATGTATACAGACGTACAGTAGTATGTATATATATACATACATACACACATATATATATGCACATATCGGTTTACCAAACATTTATTATAATGCTCGGTTTGTTCATTTGTAAACAAACAAACAGCCTGGATTACGCCGTACAGTGTTTAGGCAACCACGTCATCTTTTTGTTCAACACTGACACAGGAACGATGTACTAGTTTCAAGCTTATTAGCTATCGTCAGCATCGTATATCTTCCTGCCAGATGGTTGAATGTCTGAAAGTATATACTTTCCTTATGCATATTAACTGCTGAGCAGCCTAATTTGCATATCGAGTGAATTCAGTCGGCTGGGCGCAGTGGGCTGTTTGTTTGTTTACAAACAACAAACCGAGCATTATAATAAATGTTCGGTAAACCGATACGTGCATATATATGTGTGTGCATGTATGTATATATATACATACTACTGTACGTCTGTATACATATATGTATGTACGTATACATACATACTTATATATATATATATATATATATATATATATATAATAGAAAACGAAAAATTAGAGATGCATGTGAACTCAATTTATCGTGTGTTACAATTGTTTCGCCGGCGGCCAGCTCGAGACGCGATCATTGTGTGGATCTGTCTGATTCTGGACCCACAGGTTCAATGGACACGTCTATATATATATAGGCACATGGCTTAGTGGTTAGAGCATTGGCCTTGCAATTGAAAGGTTGTGAGTTCAATTCTCAGACCGGGTGATGTGTTGTTTCCTTGAGCAAGACACTTTATTTCACATTGCTCCAGTTTACTCAGCTGTAGAAATGAGATGATAAGGTGATAAGGTCCATATCATTCCACTGCAAAGTGGTCGTGGAGGTGCCACGGCAAAAAAGCACCCAGTACTCACTGTAAATGAGGTTGGTGTTAGGAAGGGCATCCAGCTGTAGAAATCAAGCCAAAATCAGTTCCTGTCCTACCCTTGCAAGTAGGGAAAAGCGAACGTAAAATGAAATGATGATGATGAATGATGATATATATATATATATATATATATACAAGTGGAAGCTTAGTAAAATCAAAGCTTTAGCTGTGCGCTAGCAAAGTCGACCTACAATAGGAATGAGTTAGCAAAGCACTCAATAAGAGTAATAACATACGTTTAAATAGCTTGACAAATTGAACATATATATATACACATACATATATCATCATCAGCATCATCACTGTTTTACGCCCATTCTTCCATGCTAGCATGGGTTAGACGGGTTGTCCTGTTGTGGGCAATTCCAAGTTGGGTGACTTTGTCTTGCTCATACGGGAACTTATTACAGCTCAATGCCCTTCCTAACACCAACCTTATTTCCAGTCAGTACTGGGTGCTTTTTTACCGTGGCACCTACACGACCACTTTGCAGTGAGAGGGGGTGGGGGCATATTGTCTATATGCTTATATATATAGATGTAAATCGGAAGAAAACTGGAGAGATGCTTATATATATAGATGTAAATCAGAAGAAAACTGGAGAGAGAACCAAAGTCAGAACTCAATGCAGAGCAGAGTGTATTTTGATAATTTTGTTTTTGTTTCTTGTAATGCTCAATATAGGTGCATCTGTTATATTCTAGGCCAGTGTTTGGTCATTCTATATGCTTGTTTGTTTTTGCTGGTTCATCTACAAATTTGATATGATTTTTGTTGAGTTAACACTGGTCTGAGGATCAGCCACTGTTGGAGTCTGGTCTGGGGGTGCCAACCCAGATCACAAGCCAGCTGCTTGAGAATAACTTGTAACCAGGATTGAGCAATAAATCTCCTATGCAACATCTCCACTTTCGGGTGGTTTTCTGCTAGCATGTGTAGTGTGTATATTGATATTATATGCAAGTATATATACATGTAGATATGATCAAATAAAATCGTAATTGACAATATACACAGAAATTGAAAGAAGACTGTGTTGCACTGTCTTATGTAATCAGTAACGTAATCCATGATACATTAAAAAAAGACGATATTATATATAAACTGCATTAGGAGAAAATTAGTATGTTTATTTAAGCGATCGCCACCGGAAGTGTTGATATCATACACTCTCTCTTTCTATATATATATGGTAGTTGAAGTGGTGGTGGCAACGATATACCGGAAGTACAACTTTGAAAAGAAGTCAATTTTAAATTATTTATTTTTACGAAATTATTTTTGTTTACGAAATTTAGTAGATAAATTATGTAATATTCATTCATTGTTCAAATCCCGCCGAGGGTAACTTTGCCTTTCATCCTTACGGGGTCGATAAAATAAAGTACCAGTAATGTAATGGTTAATTGCTGGCCTTGTGTCTAAAGTAGAAACAATTATTTATTCAAAGTAATCCAACTTATTTTACAAAGGGGATAAAAAAATAAATAAACCATATGCAGTCCTTCCTTTATTATAATTTAGATTTTATATATATATATATATATTATATATATATATATATATAATTGTTTCTACTTTAGGCACAAGGCCAGTGCAATAATGCACCCAGTGCATTATTGGTACTTTATTTTATCGACCCTGTAAGGATGAAAGGCAAAGTCAACTTCGGCGGGATTTGAACTCAGATCGTAAAGGGACGTAACTATGCTGGAAAGCATGGTGCCCGACCCTCTACCGATACTGCCAATCCAATAATATAATATAATATAATATAATATAATATAATATAATATAATATAATATAATATAATATATATAGAGAGAGAGGGGGGAAGGGAGGGAGAGAGAGAGGGGGGAGGGGAGGGGGGGGGGGAGAGAGAGTGAAAGAGAGAGAGTGGTGATACTGGTGTGTGATTTCTTGTTCAGTAAAATATTTTGTTATTAAGGGCATAGCTTAGGCAGTATCAGTATAGAACATCGGACAACAAGCTTTGCGGCATAGAGTTACAGCCCTTTATGTTCTGATTTCAAATCCTGCTAAGGTTTCCTTTGCTTGCGTTTTTACAGGGTCGATAAAATAAAGTACTTGTAATGCACTGGAAGTAATATAACTGACTTTCCTCTCCCCCAAAATTGTTGGCCTTTTCTTAAATAAGTAACCATTATTAATATGGTTTTGCCATCATTGTGGTTTTCATAGTCACCAGTCTTTTAGACTATCAAGCACCAGGCAAGCCATGATGTAGTAGAAATATGGCAAGGAATAGGAATTAACCAACCTGGCAGTAGTTTCTGATTGACAGATCCTTCAACACTTTTTATATCAAACTGTTTGACGACAGCTGTATAACAAAGTGCAGGGCAATAAAGATAGACGGTAGCCACGGAGTAGGCAGACCCAGAAAAACATGGGACGAGCTGATAAATTCCGACCTCACACGCTTACACCTCTCCAAGACAATGTCACTGGACCGAGACCTTTGGCGGTACTCAGTAATAGAGAAGACCCGCCTTACCTAAATACAAAGTAAAAACCTACTACAGTCAGTAGGCATCTCTATCAAAACACCCCCCGTCCCACCACCTCCACCCCATCCACACCGCCCCTTTCAATGTAAAGTTATGTTGGTCCCACAACATCCAGGCCGAAACAAATGAGATCGTGTAGGTGTCACGACAAAAAAACACACAGTCCACGCTGTAAATGTGGCCGTGTAGGCAACACGGTAAAAACCTCCCAGCCCCACACTGTAAATGTGGTTGGTGTTAGGAAGGGCATCCAGCTGTAGAAAACCCGCCAGACAGTCCACGCTGTAATGTGGCCGTGTAGGCAACACGGTAAAAACCTCCCAGCCCCACACTGTAAATGTGGTTGGTGTTAGGAAGGGCATCCAACTGTAGAAAACCCGCCAGACAGTCCTATGCGAGCAAGACAACCACTCTTGCCTCAAGTGGGAAAACCCCCGTCCAAACCCATGCAAGCGTGGAACACGGACGCTAAACCTGATGATGATGATGATATTTGACATCAACCGTGGTTGTTCAGTTAAACAACATTGCCTGATTAACAGACCATCAACACTTTTTATATCAAACTGTTTGACATCAACCGTGGTTGTTCAGTTAAACAACAGTGCCTGATTAACAGACCATCAACACTTTTTATATCAAACTGTTTGACATCAACCGTGGTTGTTCAGTTAAACAACAGTGCCTGATTAACAGACCATCAACACTTTTTATATCATACTGTTTGACATCAACCGTGGTTGTTCAGTTAAACAACATTGCCTGATTAACAGACCATCAACACTTGTTATATCAAACTGTTTGACATCAACCGTGGTTGTTCAGTTAAACAACAGTGCCTGATTAACCGACCATCAACACTTTTTATATCAAACTGTTTGACATCAACCGTGGTTGTTCAGTTAAACAACAGTGCCTGATTAACAGACCATCAACACATTTCTTATCAAACTGTTTGACATCAACCGTGGTTGTTCAGTTAAACAACAGTGTCTGATTAACAGACCATCAACACTTTTTATATCAAACTGTTTGACATCAACCGTGGTTGTTCAGTTAAACAACAGTGTCTGATTAACAGACCATCAACACTTTTTATATCAAACTGTTTGACATCAACCGTGGTTGTTCAGTTAAACAACAGTGTCTGATTAACAGACCATCAACACTTTTTATATCAAACTGTTTGACATCAACCGTGGTTGTTCAGGCAAACAATGTTCTGATTAACAGATAAGTTAACCCTTTTGATACCACAATGCTTGCATGTCGTACATGGTGTGCTGGTCACTGCTACTGTGCAAAAGATGAGATCGTTTTAGACTTCTTGTTGTGCGATATCTCCTCTATCAGAAAGTTCAGATACTAGGATATCATAGCTGGAGACACTGGAATTGACAAGGAAGAAGGCATAGAAACCTTGATGGGAAACAGAGATAGTTGGTGTGAAGTTGTGCTTGCTGTCTCAACTACGAGCAAGGGATAAGGATATAAGGATTGATACCAAAATATTTGATATCAGCCTTGTTTGTTCAGCCAAACAACATTTTCTGGTTTCTGATTGACAGATCCTTCAACCCCTTTGATATCACACAGCCTGAAACCCATCAAGGTTGTATCATACAAAGTTGTTTTAATGTGTTAATACTTATCTAAATGTCCAATCATTAATGATAATGTGAGTTATTATGATGATTAAGATGACAATGAAAGCGGAGATGATAATTGCGATAAAAACGATATTATTGGTGATGATGATGATGGTGATGATGATGATAACCATTGGAACAGAAATAACAGACCTATTACTGATAAATAGAGTGTGTTTTACATAAAACAAATGATAGGGAGAATTGTAAAAAGGGAAGGCAGCAATAATCTATAAAAAGAAATCAATAGAAAAATCATACTCACACTCACTCACTCACTCACATATATATATATGTATATACATACATATATATTCATTAGAGGAGCAGGGGAGGAGGATAATGGCTGAGATAATTATCAATAATTATTTTTCATTTCTATGTGTTAGAATCTGTTAAAGAATAAACCTCAACATGGTATAATAGTTATATAACAAAATACAAGATATATATATATATACATGTACATATATATGCATGTATATATATATATCAGTGAAGGCGTGTGGCTGAGTGGTTAGGGAATTGGATTCGCAATCATAAGGTTGTGAGTTCGATTCCTGGACCAGGTGATGCGTTATGTCCTTGGGCAAGACACTTTATTTCACGTTGCTCCTTCTACCTGGAGTTGCGACCGATAGATAGTATTAGCAATTGGAAAGACCAACGGAAACATTGTTCCCTCGGTCCGATTTGACGAAAGTCGATCGATTTAAAAAAAAAAAAAAAATATATATATATATATATATATATGTATACAGTATGTATGCATGTGTATATATATATATATATATATGTATACAGTATGTATACATGCATATATATGCATATATATGCATGTATACATACATATATATATATATATATGTATACAGTATGTATACATGCATATATATGCATATATATGCATGTATACATACTGTATACATATATATATATATATATACATGCATACATACTGTATACATATATATATATATATATATATACATGAATATATATATACATGTATATATATATATATATATATATACATTATATATATATTCATGTATATATATATATATATATATACATTATATATATATTCATGTATATATATATATATATATATATATATATGTATACAGTATGTATGCATGTGTATATATATATATATGTATACAGTATGTATACATGCATATATATATATATTTATATATATATATATATATGCATGTGTGTGTATATATATATATATATATGTATGCATGTATATATATATATATATATATATATGTATGCATGTATATATATATATATATATATATATATGTATGCATGTATATATATATTTATATATATATATATATGCATGTATATATATATATATATATATATGGTGGTATATATATATATATATATATATATGGAGGCACATGGCTTAGTGGTTAGAGCATTGGCCTTGCAATCGAAAGGTTGTGAGTTCAATTCTCAGACCGGCTGATGTGTTGTTTCCTTGGGCAAGACACTTTATTTCACATTGCTCCAGTTTACTCAGCTGTAGAAATGAGATGATAGGGACAGGGCTCCCTATCATTCCACTGCAAAGTGGTCGTGGAGGTGCCACGGCAAAAAAGCACCCAGCACTCACTGTAAATGAGGTTGGTGTTAGGAAGGGCATCCAGCTGTAGAAATCAAGCCAGAATCAGTTCCCGTCCCACCCTTGCAAGCAGGGAAAAAGCGGACGTAAAATGAAATGATGATGATGATGATGATATATATATATATATAGATTGTGCGTGTATCATCACCATCCTCATTTAAGATCCATCTTCCACGCTAGCACATGGGTTAGACGGGATTGTCTCAGTTGAGGCAAGATTGGTTGGGTGACCATGTCTCACTCGTATAGGGCTGTATCTGGCAGGTTTTCTATGGCTGGATGCTCTTCATAACACCAACCACATTTACAATATATATATATATATATATATACGCAGAAACCATTATTATTATTATTATTATTATTACATGCTTTGCAGCATAGAGTAACGGCTCTTTACATTCTGAGTTCAAATCTCGCTGCGGTTAACTTTGCCATTGATCCTTATGGGGTTGATAAAATAAAGCATCAGTAATGCACTGGGGTCGATTTAAACGACTTTCCACTCACCCCAAATTACTGGCCTTGTGCCTATACTAGAAATAATTAGTTCAAATCCCGCCGAGGTTAACTTTGTCTTTCATCCTTACAGGGTCGATAAAATAAAGTACCAGTAATACACTGGGTAATTGCTGGCCTTGTGCAAAAAGTAGAAACAATTATTATTATTATTATTAATTAAAGGCAGTGGATTACCTATATCAGTGGAGCTTTGGACACCATGCTTTGTAGCATAGAGTTAGGGCTCTTTACTTTCTGAGTTCAAATCCCGCCAAGGTTAACTTTGCCTTGCATCCTTACGGGGGTCGATAAAATAAAGTACCAGTAATGTACTGGGGTCAATTTCATCGACTTTTCCCTCCCCCCAAAATTGCTGGCCTTGTGCCTAAATAAGAAAACATTATTATCATCAAATCCCGCCGAGGTTGACTTCGCCTTTCATCCTTACGGGGTTGATAAAATAAAGTACCAGTAATGCACTGGGTATTTGCTGGCCTTCTGCCTAAAGTAGAAACAATTATTATCATCATCATCATTCTCCTAATTTTCTGAATCCCTTTGTTCTACATAGTTGAGTTCCCAACACAACATACAACAAAATAACATAAAAATCTGATGATTATATATTTTACTGACTCAGGAAACACCAACCACCTCCACCCATCCACATCAACCACCTCTACCCATCCACACCAACCACCTCCACCCATCCAACTACACTTCTTCCGTCTCTTCCATGTTTCACTTGAAATAACATACTTTCCTTCCTTCCTTCCTTCATTTTATTATTGTTAATGATTAGATTTTTTTTCTTCAATTTCCTTTTTTTTTTCATTAACATCATCATCATGATCATCATAATCATCATGAACACCAACATCATCACCACCATCACCATCATCATCATCATCATAAACATCATCACCATCACCAGCATCACCATCAAAATCATCAAAATCATCATCAACATCAAAAACATCATCACCATCACCAACACCATCATCACCATCACCAGCATCACCACCATCATCACCATCACAATCATCATCATCATCATCATCATCATAAACATCACCACCAACACCAGCATCACCACCATCATCACCATCACCATCACAATCATCATCATCAACATCATCACCAACACCAACACCATCATCACCATCACCAGCATCACCACCATCACCATCATCATCATAAACATCATCACCAACACCATCATCACCATCACCAGCATCATCATCACCAACACCAACACCATCATCACCAACACCAACACCATCACCATCACCACCATCACTATCACAATCATCATCATGAACATCATGGACATCATCATCATCATCATTGTCCACGTTTTTAAGTCTTTTTTTTGTTTTTCCATGCTTGTATGGGTTGGATAGATCTTTTCAAGTACAGTCTCCATCTCCTCTCCATGGTCAACTTTGCCTTTCATCCTTCCATTGTTGATAAAATAAAGACCAATAGAGTAATGTGGGGGTGGAGAGATGGGGGGGGGGTTAATAATTATCAATTTCTTTTTTTTTCTTTCTTCCCATCATCATCATCATCATCCCCATCATCAACATTAGCACCACCATCACTATCATCATAATTATCAACACCATCACCAACATCATCATCATCACCATCATCAACATTGCAATCACCACCACCATCACCATCATTACCATCACCATCATTACCATTACCAATAATCACCACCACCATCACCACCATCACCACCATCACCACCATCAATAATCACCATCACCACTAATCACCGCCTCCACCACCACCACCACCATCATCATTACCATCACCAATAATCACCACCACCATCATCAACACCACCACCACCGTCACCACCATCATCATTACCATCACCAATAATCACCTCCATCACCATCATCACTATCATTATCACCACCACCATCACCACAACAATCACCATCATATATGCATTGTTTCCCTGCTTCTATGAATTAAACAGATCTTTTCCAGACCAGATTCCCTACAATTATTACATTCCATTCCTTCGTTATCTCATCTTTTTATTTTTTTTAATCTGTTATTTTATCATTTATTTTTCTTCCACATTATTTTGACGTTTTTTTTTTTCTTGTTTCAGTTTTAAATCTTAATTTCTGATTTTTATTTATATGTTAATTTATATATATATATATATATAGATATATATAGGAAAAGAGTCAGGACCCCAATGGGGAAGCTACGGCCATTTTGACAGCTAGATCTAGCGTCGAAATGACTCTTTTCCTATTACTCACACTACTATTCTAAGTATTGAGTACTCTGGTGCATTGTAGTCCACCTGGTTCCTTACCACACTTCCGTCATTGTAGTAATTGTACAATTGGATTGTGTTCAGAGGTATACCAAGATAAGCACTCAATGCTATTTGGGAGCTGAGTATCGATAATAATTAGGGAACAAAGAATCAAGAATGAACATAATCGATTGTTCCTCGAGCTGATCGGCAATGAAACATATGTAATATGTGATTAAATATAGATATGATGCAACACTGATCCTTTGCTCCCTAATTATTATTATTTGTTTTTATTTATTTATTTATTTATTTATTTTATAGATTTCAAAGTTCCTTAAAGTCTGACGAAGGAAATTTTTCAAGTCCTGAAATATTAGGATGAAAGAAAGAAACAAAAAAAAAACAACAAAGATTACCAGGTAACTAACTTTTTCGTTGGCTTCATCTTACATATGGACATATATCACTTTCTACATTTTATATATATATATATATATATATATATATATATATATACAATTCTATATATTTATATAGATACAGTACTTGACATAAAAAGACACACCCACAGGCACACAAACTAAACGTGTCATACAAAAATGAAAATTGATTTTGCGAAATACTATATTGGCAATTGACGTCATTCATGGGGAAAGCAAAAAAAAAACATTAAAAAAAAACGCTTGAAAGCAACATCGAAAAATTTTTAATCAAAATCAAACTTTTATCCCAAAGAGAGGAAATTGAAGCATTATCCACTGAAAGTTCCTTAATCCCTGATGAAGGTGACGAAATATTGGACAGATAAAAGAACAACAACAAAAACAAAACAAAGATTACCAGGTAACTTACTTTTACTTTTCGTTACCTCATCTTACAGTCCATTTTGCCTCTTTCAATGTTAAATATTATATACAAGGCTTCAAGCAAACTACAAGATTTTATTATTTATGTATCAATTTTATTTATATATCTATTTTATTTATATATTTATTTTATATATCTACTTTATTTATAAATTTATTTTATTTATATATTTATTTTATTTATATCATTTCATTTTACATCTGCTTTTCCCTGCTTGCAAGGGTGGGACGGGAACTGATTCTGGCTTGATTTCTACAGCTGGATGCCCTTCCTAACACCAACCTCATTTACAGTGAGTGCTGGGTGCTTTTTTTCCGTGGCGCCTACACGTCCACTTTACAGTGTGGGCTGGGTGCTTTTTTGCTGTGGCACCTCCACGACCACTCTACAGTGGAATGATATGGACCCCAGTCCCTATCATCTCATTTCTACAGCTGAGTAAACTGGAGCAATGTGAAATAAAGTGTCTTGCTCAAGGAAACAACACATCACCCGGTCTGAGAATTGAACTCACAACCTTTCGATTGCAAGGCCAATGCTCTAACCACTAAGCCATGTGCCTCCATATATTTATTTTATTTATATATCTATTTTATTTATATATTTATTTATTGCTACATTTGATGATTGGCAATTGTAAACCTACATGTGGCTTTTGATCTTATTCATATCCTACACAAAATTACAATGAGTGCGAAATATTGATTGCTCAAAAATCCTTCAGCCAGACACAATAATTCCAACAGCTACAGCCACCACCCACCTCACTTCATACCCACTCCCAATCATCCTCCTGCCATCCTCAACCCTCTCTCTATTCAACATCCTCCTCCTTCTCACCACCCCTTATGTTATTGTAGGTAGTGGTGTTGTTGTTTTTGTGGTTGTTATTGGTGGTTGTGCTGTTGGTCATGTTGCTATTGTTGCTGGTTGTTGTTGTTGTTGGTGGTGGCAGTCTTACTCAAGTTGATGTTACTGATGTTGTTGGTGGTGATGTTTGTTAGACATGTTGGTATTTCTGATATTGTTGTGGTTGTTGTTATTCATGTTGTTGTTGGTGTTGACTTTTTTTAGTTCTTTTTGTTGTTGTTGGTGGTGGTGATGTTATTGTTGGTGTTGTTGGTGGTGGTGATGATATTGTTGGTGTTGTTGTTGTTGGTGGTGCTGATGTTATTGTTGGTGTTGTGTTGTTGCTGTTGTTGTTGTTGTTATTGTGATGTTTTTGTGGTTGCTTTTGTTGTTGGTGATGCTGATGTTATTGTTGTGGGTTGTTGGTGTTGTGTTGTTATGGTTGTTGTTGGTTTGGTTGTTAGCTGTGTTGTTGCTGGTGATTGTGCTGTTAGTTATGTTGTTGTCGGTCATATTGCTGTTGTTGGTTGTGCTGTTAGTTATGTTGTTGTCGGTCATATTGCTGTTAGTTATGTTGTTGTCGGTCATAATGCTGTTGTTGGTTGTGCTGTTATGTTGTTGTTGGTCATATTGCTGTTGTTGGTTGTGCTGTTAGTTATGTTGTTGTCAGTCATATTGCTGTTGTTGGTTGTGCTGTTAGTTATGTTGTTGTTGGTCATATTGCTGTTGTTGGTTGTGCTGTTAGATATGTTGGTGTTGTTGATGTTATTATTGTTGTGTTTTGTAAATTTTCTAATCAGTGGTAAAGATTATTTGTAAAACACCAAATTTGATGTTTACTGATAAACTATTAAATCAATAACATAATCAATATAGTAAAATATTAAAAATAAAACGCAATTGATAATTCAGTAAGACAAAAGCCACATCTCGCCCACCCTGCCCTGAAAACCTTTCTAAAAAAATGCAGAAATAAGTATAAACAAATTACTATATATGGGTGTGTATGTGTGTGTATATATACATATATATATATACACAGGGTGTCTCAAAAAATGTATACACACTTCAACAGCATTCTAACAAATATATGTACACATTTTTTTGGACACTCTGTATATATATATATATATATATATACACAGATATGTGTGTGTGTGTGTGCGTGTAAGTGTGTGTTTGTGTCTACGTATATGAGTATGTATCTATATGTATTTTTGTGTATGTATATATATATATATATATATACACATGTGTGTGTGTGTGTGTGTGCATGTATGTGTGCATGTGTGCGTGCGTGTGTGTTTATGTATACGTATGTATGTATTTGTATATATGTATGTATGTACTACCAACAATGTCCCCTTGGGGATAATTGAAATGATTTTCTACTATGATTAGAAGAAAATAAAATGTATTTCTCAAAAATTAATCCCACCACTAATTATATCAGCCCTTTGATATTATATATATATATATATATATATATATACAATATTAAATAAATGGAAACTATATTTATAAAATCAACCTTTTCAAATACAAGTCGATGTTGTTACGGTATGTCGAATCTATTTATCTATAAAATTGTTTATATTGTATTTTGTCTGAGGAAGGCATAGCATATTGTTAATATGATATCCCTGAAATATATATAATGAAATAAATATGGTTTTATAAATATAGTTTCCATTTATTTAATATTGTAAATATACTCCAAATATTTGTCGAGTGCTTTTATATCAGTTATAAATATTTACTAGTTGTAACCCAACAATTTAAATATAACTTTCCATATATATATATATATATATTTATTATATCAGCCCTTTGAAATCATATATATATATATATATATATATATATGATTTCAAAGGGCTGATATAATATATATATATATATATATATATATATATATCACCAGTGCTGTTGTGGTTGTTATATATATATATAAATATTTACAATTATGAATTTATTATATCAGACACCTTCTGATGTCATTTCTAAAACACATATTTACGGGGGTCGATAAAATAAAGTACCAGTAATACACTGGTATATTTGCTGGCCTTGTGCTTAATGTAGAAACAATTATAAGATTATATCACAAGATATATATATGGATATATATATGTATCA
Source organism: Eledone cirrhosa (assembly GCA_964016885.1). NCBI lineage: Eukaryota > Metazoa > Mollusca > Cephalopoda > Octopoda > Eledonidae > Eledone > Eledone cirrhosa. The sequence continues at coordinate 20,043 of CAXHJY010000165.1, read as the reverse complement.
TCATCATCATTGTTCAACGTTTATCTTCCATGCAAGCATGTGCTGGACAGGAATTGTCCCACTTGAAGCAACATTGGTCGGGTGACCATGTCTTACTCATATAGGACTGAATCTGGCAGGTTTTCTACATCTGGATGCCCTTCCTAACACCAATATATATATATAGAGAGAGAGAGTGAGAGAGAGTGAGAGTGAGAGAGAGAGTTAGTTCCACAATAAATTAGCAAACCATACTTGAGGACATGTGTTTCACTGAACAGATTTTCAAGCCATGTATGGCTGTGGTGAGAACCTGTTCTCAAAATTCAAAAGACTTCAAGCTAACAAGTGTTTAAGTCTTGTTTCTTTCCTACTTTGGAATGTTAGCAGATAGATAAAGAAAAAAAAAAGAAAGAAAATAAACACATAATTGGTAGTATTAGAATACTAACACTCATGCCCTTTCAAAACCAAACTTTGGGGATTCAAAATGGCGACAATAATCTCTCACTATATGAGCCAATAGACTTGTTATGATATATATCGCAACATAATCAAACAGCCACGGGTAGATCAACATTTCTTTTTACACAATCAATGAAACAAGGAAAGGATTAGCTAAATCCTTGAATTCTGGAATACTTTGACAAATAACAGTTTATTATATGGTGTAGTCATATCAAATGGCCATTCTGCTTAATATATCATTCACAGAAACGGAAAAAGGGGAGGAGTGGTGTTTTTCAAAAGTCGACTTCATAATTAATGACTTGCAGTAAAAGGAGAAAACAACCTTTGAACTCAGAATTTATTGAAGGATTGTTATTACGGTTCCTATGAGCCCGCTAATGGTACAAATGCTAACATGTATATCTGATATGAATCACTGCACTGTCTCTGCATTAATATATCATATGGAGAGAAGAAAAAAAAAAGACCAATGACAAAGGATAACGCTGCTTTACAATAATGCATATTATATTAGGTTAAGTATTCCATCAAGCATATAACTAAGTATTATTCACATTTAACACATACACACAGTTTCTCTGTTAATATTAAATACCTACATTATACCATTACACTCGATCATACCTTATAATCTTCAATCCAATTCAATCCAAGGGTTTCTCATTCCTGTTGGAGGGTCTCCCCCCTGGTTGACCACCACTGCTTTCTATTTGGTTTTGGTCATGTCAGTGGTGTAGCTATACTCACACCTTGGCTATTTAAGAGTTTTTGAGGCTTTTTAACACATAGTTGGGGTGGATGGCTGTTGACAATGAGAAGTTCATCCACCTTTATCATCATCATCATCATCATCATCATTTTACGTCCGCTTTTCCCTGCTTGCAAGGGTGGGACGGGTCTTATTCAGCACAGCATCTCTCCACTCGTCACGGTCCCTCGTCATCTCCACCGTGAGCTTCAATGATCTGAGGTCTGTTCTCACCACCTCCGCCCATGTTTTTCGTGGTCTACCTCTACTACGTCTTCCTTCAACTGGCATTTCCTGGCACTTCTTCACCCATCGGTCATCCTCCATGCGCATCACATGTCCATACCACCTCAGTCTCCTCTCCCGTACACTACATTCTATCCCTCTCAGACACAGTTTCTCTCTCAACACATTTATGCTGGGTCGTTCACGCACATTTACACTGCACATCCAACGGAGCATGCTTGCCTCATTTCTCTCCAGCCGTCGCATATCTTCTGCGGTAGCTGCCCATGTCTCACTACCATGCAGCATCGCGCTCCTCACACAGGCATCATACAACCGGCCTTTCGTACGCAGGGAGAAACCCTTCTTCGTCAACAGAGGAAGCAGCTCCCTAAACTTCTTCCAACCCGTCCTTATTCTAGATACTATGGCCTCGGAACACCCTCCTCCCATGCTAATCTGATCTCCTAGGTACCGGAAGCTATCCACCACTTCTATAGCGCCCTCTCGCATTTGAAAAATGTGTCTATCAGTGCGACTTCTACTGTCTAATTTCCCTGTACATCTACTGCATACATATTTCTCCCTACCTGTTAGTTTGCCTGCTATCCCGCTACATCTCTTGTGTACCCAGGACCTACATTGTGTGCATTTTATAGAATTTATGCCAGTTCCTTTTCTGCATATCGAACATGGCCATTTCCCTGACGGAATCAGGGTTTTGTCCTCTTTTCTACTCATCAACACTTTTGTCTTAGCTAGATTTACTCTCAGTCCTCTTGCTTCCAACTGCTGTTTCCATAGCCGGAATTTATTCTCTAGCTCCTCTACTGATTCTGCCATAAGAGCCAGATCGTCAGCATAGAGAAGTTCCCATGGACAGCCAGTCTTAAACTCCTCTGTTATGGCTTGGAGGACTATAATGAACAAGAGCGGGCTGAGGACCGAACCCTGATGTACTCCTACTTGTATCTGGAATTCCTCACTAAACTCCATTCCTACCCTGACTTTACTGAGAGTACCTCTGTACAAAGTTTGCACTGTCCTTACAAGCCATTCCTCAACACCCAGCTTCCTTAGGGACCACCAGATGACAGATCGGGGTACCCTATCAAAGGCCTTCTCTAGGTCAACAAAGGCCAAGTATAGTGGCTTATTCTTCTCTAAGAACCTCTCTTGCATTTGTCTCACCAAGAAGAGGGCATCTGTTGTACTCTTCCCAGGCACAAAACCAAACTGCATCTCATCTAGTTTGACCCTTTCTCTAATTAGTTGTGCTAAAATCCTTTCTGCCACTTTCATAACCTGTTTTTTTATATATATATATATATATATATATATATATATACATATATATATAGAAGTTGGTGGTTCACCACTGGATAGAACTGGTCATTCCTGGAATTCTACTGGCCATTGAAATATATAGAGTGTCTGCAAAAATAAAAACTTTAAAGGAATTTAAACTACCCAGCCTCCTGTCACTTTATTCAATTATATATATATATATATAAATATATATATATATATATATGTATATATATATATAGCCAATCCAGTCCAGAGTATTCTCACTCCTGTTAAAGGTGGTCCTTCAATTTTTATTTGCTTTTGGTTATGTGAGGTGTGTAGCATGTATCACACACACAGCAACATATATAAAATTACACACACATACACACAACACCAGCCGTATATCTCACACATAACATACACACATGCTTAGCCAATTGTGCGTTGTTAAGGCTATAGAGACCATAGTTGGATTGTTCCCAGGTAGATTCCGTGGGATGAGGCCAAACCTTTGAATTACAGGTACAAATCATTTTTTCCTCCAGCTGAGTGAAGCCATCATCATCATCATCACCGTTTAACATTTATTTTTCCATGCTTGCATGGGTTAGACAGGTCGCCCAACATCATGAAACAAGTCAGGCCAGCTGGCTGCACCATACCTTGCTCAGACAGAACTGTATTTTGGCTGGGGATTTTTACAACTGGATGTCCTTCCTAACACAAACCACATATACAGTGTAGAACCTGTAGGAACAAACAAAGTTAAACAATGTTGTCTCTAATCGAGACAAAGTGAGAGTGTATTTCAATATATATAAAAATGAGAAAACTGATCGCTAGAAAAGCCGTTAAAACAGCTAAATACTGCCAAAGACAGCCACTGGCTACTGGTCTTTATCCCCTGGGGTTGTCTTTGACAGCATTTAGCTGTTTTAGCGGCTGTTCTAGCCATGAGTATTCTCATTTTTTATCTATATAAAAAATAAATTGTCTTGATGAAGGAGACAAGGTATTTTCTGGCCCAGAAATCAAACTAGCAGCACCAGGATGAGCAGATAAACAGCCTCACCACTAAGCCACACACCCTCACTATATGCAAACTACAAATAGAAAAAAGAAGCAAGGAAACAAACGATGTTTTGTTCCTGATGTGACTGATATATTTGTATAATCATAGCAGGACTTCGATTGGACAATTTCTTCATATATATATATGTCTTGGAATATTGGAAAAGAATCTGTGTTTTTGAAAGTAATTTTGCTAGAATGTCTGTTGTGAGTAATAAAAGCAATGATATGTCTCTGCACATATAACATATCTTCTCCAAAAATCAATAATCAATCTGTGTTAATCTGATAAACAATAAACTGAATTGATTTATTTCCAAACCTCAGCGTAAGTAAACAATATTTTTCAAATATTCACAGACATGATGCAATGTGATTAAATTGGGAGGAGGTTTATACAAAAATACATCTTCACATATATTTTGTGTGTGTGTATATATATATATATATGCATATGTATATATATATATATATATATATATATATATATGCATATGTATATATATATATATATATATATACATATGTATATATATATATATGCATATGTATATATATATGCATATGTATATATATATGCATATGTATATATATAAATATATATATGCATATGTATATATATATATGCATATATATATATGCCTATGTATATATATATATGCATATATATATATATGCATATGTATATATATATGCATATGTATATATATATATGCATATATATATACAAGACCCATGCATATTATAATATTATATATATATATATAGTACATATATATATGTCTGTGTGTCTCAACCTGTATTTATTTTTATGAGTATTATGGAATTCGCCATTCCAAAAATTGCAGTATGTTCTTGAAATTTATATATATATATATATACACACACATATACACATACACACAAACATATATATATATATATCATCATATATGTATATTTATGCATACAATATATACATATATATGCATACATATATGAATATATATACATACATATAATCATACATATATATACATATATGAATACATATGCATACATATATATACATATATGCATACATATATATACATATATGCATACATATATATGCATATATGCATACATATATATATATATATTTATGCATATATATATATATATATATGCATACATATATATATATATGCATACATATACATATATGCATACATATACATATATGCATACATATATATATATATGCATACATATATATATATATGCATACATATATATATATGCATACATATATATATATGCATACATATATATATATATATATATATATATATATATATATATATACTATATACACACACACAAACACATACATATATATATATACATACATATATATATATATATATATATGTATATTGTTCTTTTATCTTTCGTTTAGCGTTTATTGTGTATATTTTTTATTCCTTAGTGAAACATCGTATTTCTTGCTTTTGGTATTTTATTGGAAATAGATAACTACTTTCGGTCAAATATTCTCTGGAATAATTTTTACTATATTGACAAACTTTCTTATGGATATTTTGGAAATTGCTGAGAAAAGAACTAGCCCCCCCCCCTCCTCCCCGCCGCCATCCCCCCCAAAAAAGAAAAAGAAGAATAAGTTAATAAATCCAAAGACACTACAGACATAATTAGACTAAACTTAAAACTTATACTTTTATTGTCAAACAGTGAAGATAAAGAAAAAATAACAAGCATTCAAATTGTATTTAAACATAGATGCCAGTATTCTCATGTGTATATACATATGTATATATGTATATATATGTGTATGTGTGTATGTGTATGTGTGTGTGTAAATATATATATATATATATATAAGCATATGTATATATGCATATATATATATGTATGTATGCATATATATATGTATGTGTGCATATATATATGTGTATATATATATTTATATGTATATAAATGTACATATACAACATATACATATATATATATACACACATATATATATATACACATTTATATATATATATATACATATATATATATACACATAAATATATATATAAATAACGAAAGAAGTGTGGTCGGGGTCTTGAACATTTTCCTATATATAAACATATACATATAGGTATGTATATAAAAAAGAGCAAGTGTTTTCCAAAAATATACATATATACCTATACACACATATATAGATATATATACATGTATACATACACACATAGATATATAGATATATATATATTTGTGTATATGCATATATGTGTGTATATGTTTTATAAAATGTTTGAAACCATAACAATGTATTAATTTAGAAGCCATGAACAGGCTGTGTTCAGAAAATGCTGAAAATATAATAAATAATATAAAATGTCTAAATATATGTTTAGAAAATCATGACAACACCTATTGTGAATTGTGAACAAAACTTCTAAATGAGGCAAGATGGAGAGGAATAAATTAATGAAATGTTTGTGTTATGGAATGTATGCAAAATATGAAAAATGAGAAAAATGAGAAAAACAATGATGTATAACACTTGAAATATTCAATAAAGACTATGAAATGAAGAGGTATGACTGTTAATGATGATTATGGTGTTGTTGTTGGTGGTGGTGTTGGTGGTGTTGGTGTTGGTGGTTGTGTGGTGTTGGTGGTTGTGTGGTGTTGGTGGTGGTGTTGGTGGTTGCGTGTTGTTGTTGGTGGTGGTTGTGTGGTGTTGGTGGTGGTGGTTGTGTGGTGTTGGTGGTGGTGGTTGTGTGGTGTTGGTGGTGGTGGTGGTGGTGGTGTTGGTGGTGATGGTGTTGTTGGTGGTGGTGATGGTGTTGTTGTTGTGTTGGGGGTGGTGGTGATGGGGGTGGTGATGGTGTTGTTGTGTTGGTGGTGGTGGTGCTGATGGTTGTGGTGGTGTAGACAATGATAATGGTGGTGGTAGTGATGGTGTTGGTGGTGGTGTTGGCAGTGTTAGTGGTGGTGGTGGTGGTAGTGATGGTGTTGGTGGTGGTGGTGTTGGCAGTGTTAGTGGTGGTGGTGGTGTTAGTGGTGGTGGTGTTAGTGATGGTGTTGTTGTTGGTGGTGGCGTTGGTGGCGGTGGTGCTGATGGTTGTGGTGGTGTAGACAATGATAATGGTGGTGGTAGTGATGGTGTTGGTGGTGGTGTTGGCAGTGTTAGTGGTGGTGGTAGTGATGGTGTTGGTGGTGGTGGTGTTGGCAGTGTTAGTGGTGGTGGTGGTGTTAGTGGTAGTGGTGGTAGTGATGGTGTTGTTGTTGGTGGTGGCGTTGGTGGCGGTGTTGGTGATGGTTAGTAGTGATGGTTGTAGTGGTGGTGTTGGTGGTGGTGGTGGTGTAGACTATGATGGTGATGGTGGCGATAGAGATGTAGACTGTTATAATGAAGGAGATGATGATGATGCTATAGCTGTTGGTGATGGTAATAGTGATGCTGATGACACCACAACCACCAAAACACTACCACCAAAACACTACCACCTCCACCATCACAACTACTGCTACTACTACTACCACTACAACCACCACCACTACAACAACCACAGTACTACTACTCCTACTACCACTGTCATCACCACAACCACCACCATCACCACCTCAACTACCACCACCAGCATCACCACACCCACCCACCACAACTACTACCACCATATCAACCACCACCACAATCACCATCACTAATACCATCACTAATACCACAGCTACTACCACCACCACCACCACAACTACTACTACCACCACCACCATATCCACTCCTCCATAACTACCACCACCACCACCACTAATACTACCACCACCACCACTACAACAACAACGACCACCACTACAATCACTACAACTACCACCACCACCATCATCACCACTACTACCACCACCGCTACAACAACAACGACCTCCACAATACTACTACTACCACCACCATTACAACTACCACCACCGCCACCACCACTACAACCACCACCACCACCACTACAACTACCACCACCACCACCACTACAACTACCACCACCACAACTATCACCAGCACCACCACCACTACAACTACTACTACTACTACCACCACCACCACTACAACTACCACCACCACCACCATTACAACTACCACCACCACTACAACTACCACCACCACAACTATCACCAGCACCAGCACCACCACCACTACTACTACTACTACCACCATCACCACTATTACTATTCAAGTATGTAGTTTGATGTTGTGTGTTTCTTTAAATCTAGGTCTGTATCTCATTAAAAGCAGACCAAGGAGTACCCAACTGTCTAGTACAGCTACTTCAGTCAGCAAAATAGTTCTGTCTAGTAGGCAGTTAGATGCATTTGCTACCTGAATATATTGGAAAATGTATAAACTGCAATATGCACAATCACATGTTACACACATACATTTGCAGCATCATTCATAGACCCAGATACTCTGCCACCACTTCTGTACTACTACCCATACCATCTCTCATTCTGGGTTACATGGTATGGCAGCACCAGTGATAGACCTCGACACTCTGGCACCACTTCTGTACCACTACCCATACCATCCCCCATGTTGGACTACATGGTATGATATGGCCCTATACTCTGGCACCACTTCTGTACCACTACCCAAACCATCCCCATGTTGGACTACATAGTATGATATGGCCCTATACTCTGGCACCACTTCTGTATCACTACCCATACCATCCCCCATGTTGGACTACATGGTATGATATGGCCCTATACTCTGGCACCACTTCTGTACCACTACCCATACCATCTCTCATGCTGGGCTACTTTGTATGGTATGATATGGTCCTATAGTACCTTCTGATGGATTCACAGGGGTGCTGTATATAAATATATTTAAATACCCTTAGTAATTAAACTGGCTGTATCCGGCCAGAATTCTCTCACCTCTTTCTGTTCAAACTGTCCATAACAGACCACTCATACTGACGTTAGAGTATTGTTCTCAAAATAAATGATATCAAAATCTCATAGATTCGATATTATGTGAGATAATTATGAGAGATAAAGCCTTTACCAAGAAAATACAACAGTAAATATAGAGTATTTCAAATGCTACAGCGTTTTGGGGGCATTTTTTAAAGCATGGCAAAGCCCATCCCTCTCTAAGTCTGAGTACAGGAGATTTCTTCCAGAGAAGGATAGAGAGTGAGACAAACGAAGTGAGAAAGAGTTATTGAGGCAGAATTACTTCCAAAGACCTGCACACCCCAGCGAAGCTGATACATTTTTCCTTGTATTATTTTCTTTCTCATATTTCCAGCCTTCTCCCCTCTCTCCAAACTACACAAATATCCGATATGTGAAGATATTTTTCTGTCTCCTGCAAGATTTACTTTCTGTAATTGCTCTTTGTTTTTCTTTTATCTTGAACTATAAATATATAAAACATATACATATATCTTGCTAAACAAATGGTTGGGAAGACCTGCAGTAGTGTCAAATGCATGACAACCTCTTCTGAGCACTCGATGGCACATGATACTGTACATAAGTGCACAAGTCTGTGGACTGCCTGGGAGATCAGTGGCTTTGTTTCAGTACTGACTTGGTCTATATAGACCTGTTCAACCCTTGTTGAGTTCATTTATATATATATATTTATAAAACTGCTCTATATTATATTTTATCTGATGAAAACACACCATAACTTAACTTGGTGTCCTTGAAATATGTATAATGAAATAAATATGGTTTTATAAATATAGTTTCTATTTGTTAATATATCGTATTTTTACTCCAATAATTTGTTGAGTGCTTTATATCAGTTATGAAAATATTTGCTTGTTGTATCCCAACAATTTAAATAGAACTTCTACATATATATATATATAAATGAACTCAGAATGGCAAGGGCCGTAACTCTATGCATCAAATATATATATATATATTTATATATATGACTGCCAAGACTGGAATTGAACCATCAGCACAGTTGAGGTATGTCATACATCAATTTATATATTTTATCTGATGAGGACGTGACGTACTGAGGAAACAGCACAGTACCTCCGAAATATATATAATAAAATATATTTGATTACATGAATGTCTATATTTATTAATATTTTGAATTAATATATATATATATATATATATATATATATATATGTAGAAGTTCTATTTAAATTGTTGGGATACAACAAGCAAATATTTTTATAACTGATATAAAGTACTCAACAAATTATTGGAGTAAAAATATGATATATTAACAAATGGAAACTATATTTATAAAACCATATTTATTTCATTATACATGTTTCAAGGACACCAAGTTAAGTTATGGTGTGCTTTCATCAGATAAAATATAATATAGAGCAGTTTTATAAATAAATATTGACATACCCTTAAAGAATGCAACCATATATATATATATATATATATATATATGTATGTAAAAGGTAAACAGAAATAACAACACAGTATATGGAAGTATCATCATCATCATCAACGTTTAACGTCCGTGTTCCATGCTTGCATGGGTTTGGACGGGGGTAGTCCCACTTGAGGCAAGAGTGATTTTCTTGCTCGCATAGGACTGTCTGGCAGGTTTTCTACAGTTGGATGCCCTTCCTAACACCAACCACATTTACAGTGTGGGTCTGGGAGGTTTTTACCGTGTTGCCTACACGGCCACATGGAAGGAAAATATTAGGTTAACACTTGAAATAGCAGAAAGAGGGTCTTAACGTTTCAGTTGCTAGTCCTTCATCAGAAGAAATAATGAGACATAAGATAAGATAGATTGAAGGGATGGGCATGGTGGGATTGAAAAAAAATGTTTTTAGAGAAAAATAACAGGTCCATTCAGGTTGCCATCTCTTGAAAAACTGTTGATTCTGGTGTTTTTATATATATATATATATATATATATATATATATATATATATATATGGTTATAATAGGGGTTAAGTGATACAGATAAGATGAAGCACTCAATGACATGTATAAAGAATGTTTGTGTATGTGTGTGTGATATGAAGTGTGTATGTGAGTGTTCAGTGAGTGTGTGATATGATAATGAGTAACTGTATGTGTATATGCGAGTATTCAGTATGTGCGCGTGTATGCAATCATTGTGTATTGCTGTATGAGGGGTAAAGATAGTGAACACAAATATATGTGTGTGTGTGTATATGTGTATATATATGATATGATAATGAACAACTGTATGTGTGTTTATATGAGTGCTCAGTGTGTTTGTGTGTGTATGTATGTGAATGTTCCATGTGTGCTTATGTGAGTGTTCAGTGTGTGTGTGTATGTGTGTGGTCAGTGTATGTGAGTGTTCAGTGTATGTATGTGTTCAATGTGTGAGTATGTTAGTGTTCAGTGTGTATGTATGTGAGTGTTCAATTTGTGTGTGTGTAAGTGAGTGTTCAGTGTGTGTGTGTGTATGTATGTATGTGAGTGTTCAGTTTGTGTGTGTTTAAGTGAGTGTTCAGTGTGTGTGTGTAAGTGAGTGTTCAGTGTGTGTGTGTGTGTGTGTGTGTAAGTGAGTGTTCAGTGTGTGTGTGTGTATATGTGATCGTTGTATATAGCTGTTTGTGTGTGTTTTCCTGTACAAAAGTAGAAGAAATATCTTGGAGTTATCCAACCCATTAGAATCAATAATCTTATATCAACATACATGATAAATTGGTCCCACAAAGACGAAATGATCATCTAACTGGATTTCCATTCCTAATAAATGTTATCATCTTTAAAAATCACGTAGAAGACATAATAAGGAATGTTTGCCCCTTATGTTCATAGAACTACTATACTATAATAAATGTTTTTCCCTTATGTTTATAAAACTATTATACTATAATAATTAATTGTTTCTACTTTTGGCACAAGGCCAGAAAATACACAGTACATTACTGGTACTTTATTTTATCGACCTTGTAGGGATGAAAGGCAAAATTAACCTTGGCAGGATTTGAACTCAGACCATAAAGGGCAAAGCATGGCGTCCGACCCTCTACCGATACTGCCATTGTCCCTTATGTTTATAGAACTACTATACTATAATAAGTGTTTCTACTTTTGGCACAAGGCCAGCAATTTTTCAGTACATTACTGGTACTTTATTTTATTGACCCCGTAAGGATGAAAGGCAAAGTTGACCTCGGCGATGTTCATAAAATTACTATACTATACAATGAATGTTTAATTATTTCAGTGGGATAGTGTCTCATTTAGATGGGATATATATATCTGTATATATATATATATATATCTGTATGTGTATATATATGTATATATTTACAAAGTGTTAAAACGATCAAATTTTAGTTCAGAACATTTATTTGCTGACAGTTGTTTCTTCCAGGCATACATACGAACTACAACACAAAAACACTTGAATGAAAATCACCTATCCAACTTTATCATGTGTTTTGCATTACACCTCACATAACAAATACATACATTATCACCACATGCCTCTCTCACAAATTGCACACTATCTTAAACATTTATAACAATTATAACATGCTTTAACACCCCACACAAAATATGTTTATTTCAACTGCATTATAACTCTTTCCTCATACATGCCGTATTGACTCCTGCATTGTACACCCATAACATTAACTGTTCTCCAATGTTAAGATATATTATATCTTATGTCAATCCTATCCCACAACTTTCCTTGCTTATAACTTTTTTCCTGTACTTTTTGCATATACCTCTTACACTTTCAGCCAGTGCTGCCAGTAATTGTGTTCTCTCAAGCAGAACAT